>CM050846.1:547500-565000 GCA_027580175.1 Siniperca scherzeri | reverse complement strand
GAAGAAAGATGGAGGGATGATGGGGGATGATGGAGGATGATGGAGGATGATGGATGATGGAGGGATGATGGAAGGATGATGGGGGATGATGGAAGAAAGAAGGAGGGATGATGGAGGGATGATGGAAGAAAGATGGAGGGATGATGGGGGGATGATGGAGGAAAGATGGAGGGATGATGGGGGATGATGGAGGGATGATGGAAGAAAGATGGAGGGATGATGGAGGAAAGATGGAGGAATGATGGAGGGATGATGGGGGGATGATGGAGGGATGGTGGAGGGATGATGGAAGAAAGATGGAGGGATGATGGAGGGATGATGGAGGAAAGATGGAGGGATGATGGAGGGATGATGGAGGGATGATGGAAGAAAGATGGAGGGATGATGGAGGGATGATGGAGGGATGATGGAAGAAAGATGGAGGGATGATGGAGGGATGATGGAGGAAAGATGGAGGGATGATGGAGGGATGATGGAAGAAAGATGGAGGGATGACGGAGGGATGATGGAGGAAAGATGGAGGGATGATGGAGGGATGATGGAGGGATGATGGAGGGATGATGGAAGAAAGATGGAGGGATGACGGAGGGATGATGGAAGAAAGATGGAGGGATGATGGAGGGATGATGGAGGGATGATGGAAGAAAGATGGAGGGATGATGGAGGGATGATGGAGGAAAGATGGGGGGATGATGGAGGGATGATGGAAGAAAGATGGAGGGATGATGGAAGAAAGATGGTTGGATGATGGAGGGATGATGGAAGAAAGATGGAGGGATGATGGAAGAAAGATGGAGGGATGATGGAGGGATGATGGAGGAAAGATGGAGGGATGATGGAGGGATGATGGAAGAAAGATAGAGGGATGATGGAGGGATGACGGAGGGATGATGGAGGGATGATGGAGGGATGATGGAAGAAAGATGGAGGGATGATGGAGGGATGATGGAGGGATGGTGGAGGGATGATGGAGGGATGACGGAGGGATGGTGGAGGGATGATGGAGGGATGACGGAGGGATGATGGAGGGATGATGGAAGAAAGATGGAGGGATGATGGAGGGATGATGGAGGATATACAGGGAGCAGTTTCAGTTCTACAAACATTAGTTGAGCTGAACAGAAAATCTAACAAACTTCAGAGCCAAAGAACGACAGAGGAGGAGGAGCAGGAGGAGGAGGAGCAGGAGCAGGAGCAGGAGCAGGAGCAGGAGCAGGAGGAGGAGCAGGAGCAGGAGGAGGAGGAGGAGGAGCAGGAGGAGCAGGAAGAGGAGCAGGAGCAGGAGCAGGAGCAGGAGCAGGAGCAGGAGCAGGAGGAGGAGCAGGAGCAGGAGGAGGAGGAGGAGGAGCAGGAGCAGGAGGAGGAGGAGGAGCAGGAGGAGGAGCAGGAGGAGCAGGAGCAGGAAGAGGAGCAGGAGCAGGAGCAGGAGGAGCAGGAGGAGCAGGAAGAGGAGCAGGAGGAGGAGGAGGAGCAGGAGGAGCAGGAGCAGGAGGAGCAGGAGGAGCAGGAAGAGGAGGTGCAGGAGCAGAATCAGATTCTTTGAATACATATTTAGAGTCTCGTACACATTCACACAGACTGAGACAAACACAAACAGTAAAGCTACAACACAGGCTCCAAACTTTAGTAGTGCTTTTAAACTCACATCCATTAATGTAGCTACATGCTATGGCTAACTAGGCTAACTAGCTAAGATAGATAACAGAGAGAGATTAGCTCGCTGCAGATTATTGTTGGTCTCCTTCGCAGACAGTGACCCCCGCTTCTCTGCTGCATTTTATCAGCTGAAATTTGACTTTTGTGTGAAAATGGAGGAAGTCGAAAATGTTGTTGCTAATCTGATAGATGCTAACACGCTAACACCAGCAGGATTCTCAGGCAGGTTCTGCAGCGGCTTTCTTCTCTGGTCTCTAAGCGGGTGGTGATTTTGATATTTATATTTTATTTCTTCCTGTTTTAGCATAAAACGTACTTAACATAAATGCTGCCTTCACTTTGTAAAGTTCTGTGGTTTACGGGTTATAGAAGTGAAACTGCAGTCCGATGGATGGAGGGGTGAACTGATGAGACAACACACTGCAGCTCATTGTTTCTCATGCAGTGACAAACAAACACACACCTGGATTAGAACGAAGCATCACGCACACGATGTGCAGCACACACCTGTCCTCACACTGACTGTGAGTGAGTGTGTGTGTTCGGTACATAGCTGACCTTGGTCTCTCTCTCCTCCAGCAGCGTCTCCAGCCTCTTCTGAGCGGCTCGTCCCTCGTGGTCGTCGCTGACGATCAGGATGATGTGGTTCCACCTGAACTCTCTCATCAGGTCGAACCAGACGTGAGCCTGGTGGGAGTACGGAGGCACCGTTCTCAGGAACGACAGGTGGATGCTCTGAAGAGGAAAAAGGAGAAGAGGAGAGTGTTAGTCTTAGTAAATAACGATATTTATGTGCAGCACGTATAGCCCACGCACCTGCTCACGACATCACGTCGCCTCTTCAATCTTATCTACCCCACCCGCTCCACACACACCCAGCACCTTGTCACAGAGGGCCTGTGGACCTGAGTGCATCTCCGGCTACGCCTCCTACGCCTCCACCTCCGGACTTCCTAGCTCTCACTGAGACTTGGAACACCTCCACCCCTGCAGCCCTCTCCTCAGCCTACTGCTTCACCCACACACCCAGAGGCAGAGGGGGTGGCACCGGCTTACTAACCCCCCCAAATGGAGACATTCTCTCCACCGGCTTCCACACTTCACTGCTTCTTCCTTCTAACGCCACGCTGTCTGTTCCCGCCCATCAGGTGCGTCCTCCTGTCAAACATCCCTGAAGATGGCCCCCGGCTGTACTTCTCGGTGACTTCAACATCCAGAGAGAGAAGAACATCTGACCTATTACCTTTACTATGACGGTGTCGTCCCTCATTCGTCCAGGAGCGGTCTATCGTAGAAAAGGTTTCAGTCGTAGTCGTCTGGACGCTGTTTTCAGAATCAAGACGTTTCGGCTCCCATCCGGAAAGTCATCCGTATCAATTGAGAATGACTTCCGGATGGGAGCCGAAACGTCTTGATTCTGAAAACAGTGTCCAGATGACTACGACTGAAACCTTTTCTACGATACCTTTACTATCTTCCATCGCCCCCACATTGTTGCGTTGTGGTTAAGACAATCCTTGTTAGAATTTCTGATCTTCATGGGAATCCAGAGAAGGTAGGAAAGTCTCACAAGACGGCCCCCCCCACTCTTACTTCTGAAGTAAAGAATTACAGACCTGTCTCTCTTCTTCCATTTCTTTCAAAACACTTGAGCGCGCTGTCTTCACTCAACTTTCTGCGTATCTCCACCAGAACGACCGGCCTGACCCCCCCACCAATCTGGTTTCAAGGCAGGCCACTGAGCCTGAGACTGCCCTCCTCGCCGTCTGAGGAACTCCACACTGCCGGAGCAGCCTCCCTCTCCTCCGTCGTCATCCTGTGGACCTCAGCAGCTTTTTAAACGGTGAACCACCGGATCCTCCTCTCCACCCTCCAGGGACTGGGAGTCTCAGGACGGCACTTACAGGGTACCTTGGAGAGAATCTGTGTCTGAACCTTGTAGCCTCACTACTGATGCTTGGACCTGCAGTGGATATCTGACAGGTGACACCGTTTTCTAACCCTGACATAACTTACCTTTAAACTGCCTTTAACTCCTGCTCTCGCTCAAGCGAAGAGCAGATGACCCGGCCTTATATCTACGGTATCTGCTGAGGTTAAACCACAGTGGATGGCCCCACTGGCAGTATCATCTTAATGGCATGTCCCGCTGAGTAGTACAGCCGTCTTCCCTGCTTATCTAGCTCTACTAGTCTTACAAATAGTTACTAGTTATATCAGAAAACTTTTCACACTATTCTCTGACCTAACGCACCTTTAAAGCGTCCTTGAATCGTCTCCTCACCCAAGCAAAGAGCTGATACTCGGCAGCAGCACTAACTCTCGTTTTGGCAAAAGCCGAAATTGAGAACTTATTGTTTATTCAGAAAAGATACAAAATGTGAAAATACGTGAAGTATAATTTGTTTAAAAGTAAGCGATAAACTCTGTGCACAGATCAGATGACACATGAAGATCCAGAGTGGATGAAGACGAAAGAATCTGTGAGTATTGTGATGTGAACGAGGTGGAAAACATCTCTACCGTCCTTTGTATCCTGATTTATGACAATCGTTGTTTCAAGTTCCAGATTTACATTGGACAAGAATCGAGGATGGAGCTTTAACCTCTTCCACTCCACTCGTCCCTACCATAGACCCATTTCTGTCTTTTTTAGGGGGGGGGCAGGGGATCTTTATCTTGACTGGGCTGATCTGGATGTATTGAACCTGGTGAGCTGGTGCTCAGAGAACAACCTGTACCTCAATACCGCAAAGACCAAGGAGCTAATCATGAACTTCTGAAGGTCACAGAATGACGAGTACGCCCCAGTCTTGATCAACGGAGACAAAGTGGAGTCAGTGTCCAGCTTCAGGTTCCTGGGCATCCACATCTCTGAGGTCCACATGGACCCACTAACACCACTGCACTGGTCAAGACAGCACAGCAACGGTTGTTTTTCCTGAGGATGCTGAAGAAAGCTGGTCTGCCCGAACAGCTGCTGGTGACCTTCTACCGCTGCACCACCGAGAGCATCCTAGCATCCTGCATCTCTGTGTGGTATCTCAGCTGCACAGCTGATAGGAAAGCTCTTCAGCGGGTCGTCTGCAGCGCACAGAAGATTACTGGGACACACCTCCCGGCTCTGGAAGACGTCTACAGCTCACGCTGCCTCAGGAAAGCCACCAGCATCTGTAAAGACTCCTCGCACCCATGCCACCGTCTGTCTGAACTGCTTCCATCAGGCAGACGTCATAAGGTCTTTCATGCTGCACCTCCAGCCTGAAAAATAGCTTCTTCCCCAAGCTGCGTCAAGTGTTTCTAGTCATAAATCTGTAATAAACGCTGTGTTTTGGTTAGGCGCCGATTTAAATTTGTGAGTGTATAAGGGCTTAGAACATTATGATGGAAGTATATGATGCTCAATTATGTCTCATAAGTTGTTGCAGCAGTTTTGGGTTGATAGCGTTTGTTACACAGATTTGGTGCAAAATGTAACCAATCCGTGCTGTGATTTGGTATCAAAAACATTGACATTTGGAGATTTCTGTAAGAACTGCATTTTTCTGTTCTGGAAATTGCTCAGAACCCTCTTATTGTGAATATCCCTGGGGAAGCCATACATCCTCTGAGTGCCCCGGGTCTTTAGTTTGTGGTTGTAAAGTTTCAGGAGGCTGTGATTATCCTCGAGGTCACAAGTTTCAAAAAATGGTCTCACTACAATGAAACGGCCACTATGGGGATTAACGTCATCACATATGAATACAATTGTGCTCATTGAATCCACAAGAGTCTCAGCTTTCCAATCATACCCAATTTATGCAGTTCCAATACTGTTTAGGGATCCCTGTGTGCAGAAATATTCGAATACACCATTTTTAGAAGAGGCGAAGACAACACATTATACTGCATGCAAAAACCTGCATGGGATTAGCATAAAGTGTCTGTACAGGGGAGACTCGTGGGTCCCCACAGAACCCATTTTCATTCAGATATCCTGAGGTGAAAGGTCAACGGACCCCTTTCAGAATGGCCATGCCATTTTTTGCCTCGCCAAAATTTTGCCTGACTTCCCGACAAGCTAGCATGACACGGTTGGTACCAACAGATGGAAACTGAGCCGCTGCGCCTCTGAAAGACAGTAATGTCGGCCGAGGAAGTAGGCGTCCTAGTGGAGTTTAAGAGGTTAACTGAATATCTTTTTGATAATGTTGTTGGTTTTCTAAATATATTTCTATAGTATGGAACGGGAGGAGCTGACTCCACCTGAAACACTGACCGATAAACGTGAATATTTCATCACATCTAAATCCTCTGGAATAAACTGGAGAGGAACAGGAGCGTTGTTCACTGGGAGTGCTGGGATACTCTGGGACTGATGACACTCTGAATTATTTCATCAATATTGTAAACCTGAGAGTGGTTTCCAGTTCAATCACACATCTGAGAGAGTCTCTGAACTGGGACGAGCTGGACTCACTATTCTACAACCTGCACTCAATGGAGCCTGAAGATAAAACGGGACAGTCTCAACATGTATGACTCTCTGTTATACTGCATAAACACCTACCAGGGTCATAATACTAAACTTTATCAAATAACACACTCTTATTAAATGTGTCACTGTCAGGAACAAAAATACTGTTTAAGAGTAAGAAGCACAACCAAGAACCAAAAACAGAAAACAAACAGCACGATAAAATATTCACTTTATTACAAAATATCCAAAAGTCCAGACTCAGAATAAGTTTAAGAAGAAGACGCAGCTGTTCAATCAGAAATATTCAGACTATAATATTAAAATAGAATTCTGTCTATATTTCTCTTATTATTAGTAAATCTCATGTTCAGACTCAACAACAACATCTCAGTCCGTCTCTCAATACTGTCTGACTTCCTGTCTGTGGCTCTCAGCTTCGAGCCCATTGGTTCCTACCAGATTGTTAGAATCCTGAAACATCAGCCCAGAGTAAAATGAATATAACATGTGAGACACTGCTCTAGTCAGGTGCGTAGGCTGGCTTTCACAACATCGAGGGTCTAAGGACTGTAGGGTGTTGTGTTGTATGTGCAGGCTAGCTAGACCAGTGGTTCTCAAACTTATGATAGTCTTATTTATGATGATTTACATAGCTATAATCATATGTAAAGGTGTGCCTTGGAAATACCACTGAGCTAGCTAGCTAAAGAGCCCTCTTCTTCACCGACCTGAGCTTGAAGATGAGTCACCCTGACTCATCTGCTGCTACAGCAAAAGGAGATTACTCTTCTTCCACCTCCTCTAGCCGAGCCTGCGCCTCGTTGCCTTCATCCAAAAAGCTTCGTATGTCCTTCACGTCTTGCCTTGTGAATTAGCTAGCTAGCACCAAAATGCCAATAATGACAAGCCCTGTAACCGGCTCTCCTCTCTCTCTCTCTCTCGCCAAGACGACGCCATTGGTTGCTACTGAAGACGTAAATCTTTAAAAACACAAATATATAGTTTCATGCTTAAAAAAGGCTTATTAATTTCCTAAAACAGCTGCTCGCTGTAGTTTTTATCAAACTAACAGGAGGAAATAGTGCATTTGTTGGGGACTATTTTCACTCATTCCAATTATATTCTTTATGTATTTCTAGTTTAATCAAATTTTCATACAGTAAACTTGACGCCGGGTATTTCAGTATAGAAAAACTGTACACATTTGTTAGGGTGTCGCAGGTTAATCCAGCCAGACTAGTGAACCAAGAGTTTAAAGGTATAATATGTAACTTTTCCGCATTAAAATGTCTAAAAACTAGACTTATGTATTTTATTGAGTTGTGAACTTGTGCGTTAATGGCGTCATATCCCCTTTGCGCCTGCATCAGCATTGTGGTTGTCTGCCAGAAGCTGTCATGAACTGACTTTATCCAGTTTTAAGCCACATTTTTAGGATACACTTTTTATATCTTGGTAATTTTTAACTATATATTTTAACTGGATGAAGGATTTTAGTCATCGGACGTCTGAAGTTAGCGGCAGCTCAGCTCGCAGCCCCTCTGGGTCGTCCTGAGTTCGCCAAACAGCGTTGGAGAAACACTGATTCTTAACGTGAATCTGCTTTATTCAGTGTTTTTACTGGTTTTAATCACCTGGTCCGTATGTTTTGGAGAGGAGGAAACCTCTACGGATAATTCACCTCACAGCAATAAAATCCCTTAACTTGCACTCTAGCAAACAATTTGCAGTTATCAAAAAGATGGTTCCTGTCGTATTGTCATTTTAACTTGTTCATATTTGCTGGTTTTACCTGCATTCATTTGTTTTTACTTGTTATTGATTGTTACTCTTTACTCACTCTGTTTTCCTGAGTCTGCTTTGGGGCGTCTGCCAAACTGATTAAGAACTGATTAAGCAGAAGGAAGTTTTGTGACATACAGAAATTATTGTCAGTCAGAAAATATGAAAGGACCCAGGATGAAGCCCTGAGGAACACCACGATAAAGAAACACTGAAGATGGAGTGTGAAAACAGATTTTCTTCTGAGTTTTAAACTATCAGCATCATCCTGTGAGACTCAGGAAGCTGCTGCAGGTGGGATCACAGTCACAGTGTCGGTGGGGATTCAGGTTACCTTGTCAGAGTAGATGGACATGCGAGTCGTCAGGCCAACCACAGGGATTCGGTAGAAACCGGCGGTGTAGGAGACGGGTGTCGGAGTCAGGTGGTCGTTGGACTGTGGAGGGTGACTGACCAGGATTGCATACACCTGCAAAAAAAGAAGACGAAGAAGAAAAAATTTAATCCAGGTTAAACTGGGGGTTTATTTCCAGTCTGATCATCTGAAACTAGATTTTTATAAACTATATTGTCTCTTATATGTATGAACACCCCAACAGTTTATACAAGTACAGCTGAAACGATTAGTCCATTAATCAATTATGCGATCGACAGAAAATTAATTGCCAACTATTTTGATTATTGTTAATAACACTGCGCTCCCAGGATGCAGGGTTACTTGTGGTTCCTAGAGTCTCCAAAAGTAGACCGGGAGCCAGAGCCTTCAGTTATCAAGCTCCTCTCCTGTGGAACCAGGTCCCAGTTTGGGTTCGGGAGGCAGACACCATCTCCACATTTAAGAGTAGGCTAAAGACTTTCCTCTTTGATAAAGCTTATAGTTAGGGCTGGCTCAGGTGAGTCCTGAACCATCCCTTAGTTATGCTGCTATAGGCCTATACTGCTGGGAGACTTCCCATGATGCACCTCTCTCCTCTCTCCTCCTCTCCCTCTCCGTCTGTATGTATTTTTATCCCATTACTGCATGTTACTAACTCGACATCTTCTCTCTCCCGTAGTTCTGTGCTTTCTCGTTTCTCTCCTCTCCTTCTGTCGCTTTCAGCAGGTATTTCTGCCTCCGGAGCTGCAGAGTCTGGATCTGTGGTTGTGGGCCACCTGCTGCCCCCGTGTTCCTGCAGAGTCTGGATCTGTGGTTGTGGGCCACCTGCTGCCCCCCCGTGTTCCTGCAGAGTCTGGATCTGTGGTTGTGGGCCACCTGCTGCCCCCGTGTTCCTGCAGAGTCTGGATCTGTGGTTGTGGGCCACCTGCTGCCCCCCCGTGTTCCTGCAGAGTCTGGATCTGTGGTTGTGGGCCACCTGCTGCCCCCGTGTTCCTGCAGAGTCTGGATCTGTGGTTGTGGGCCACCTGCTGCCCCCAGTGTTCCTGCAGAGTCTGGATCTGTGGTTGTGGGCCACCTGCTGCCCCCCGTGTTCCTGCTTGACAACTGCTGCTACTACAGTTGCTGTTATTGGCTCTGTTACTATTATTGTCGTTATTATTACCACTGCCATTACATTATTATTATGTTAAAATTCTAGGTGGAATTTGGTGCAATGAGATAACTTCTGTTATGAATTGGTGCTATATAAACAAAACTGAAGTTTGAGGTTGAGCTTTGGACTGTCGGTCGGACACAACGACATCGTGAAGGCGTCGCTTTGGGCTCTGGGTCGTCATGACGGCGTTTCTCACTGTTTTCACCAGTTTTCCAAACCGATCGATCGATCGATGGAGAAAAGAATGGGCAGATGGATCCAGAATGAAAAGCATCATCAGCTGCAGTCCGATACAAACCGGTTCAACATGAGCTCCGGCTCCACCAGCTGCAGCAGCAACATCCTGCTTTCCATTAATGCACGAGGAATAATAACCTGATGACAGAATATATAACAGCACAGCAGCCACAGGGACGCTGCACTGCTTTAACGCTTTAAGGATCCTGATCACACTCTCACACTTTCACTGAAGTAACATTTTCACTGCAGGACTTTTACTGTAGCAGAGTATTTTACAGTGTGTGTTAGTACTTTTACTGCAGTACAGGACCTGAGTACTTCCTCCATCACCGGCTGTTTGTGATGATGGAAAACACTGAAATAATTTCTACATCACATCACACATGTAGAGAGAACCAGCCTGCAGCAAACACACAGTTGTACAGTGTGTGTGTGTGTGTGTGTGTGTGTGTGTGTGCTGCTGTCTATAATCTCTCCTCTGGGACGGATGGACGGATTACATCTGCAGAGAAAGAGAGAGGATGATATTCTGACGTCCGTCTCTCTCTAACTGTCTCGGATTCTCTCAATTCGCTTCAGTTCAGTGGGGCTTTATTGGCATCGTGGGAAACAGACGTTAACATCGCCAAAGCAAGTGTGAAATAAAAACATGTGCTATTAGAATATAGACAGATAAGTAAGATAACAATGATAAATTGACTTGCAGTTAAAAATACAAATACAAGTAAGTGAAAACTACATAAACACTGCAACATTTTTTTTATGAATGTGTGTCCTCAGGTTGTGTTGATACATATTGATCAGCAGGATCCCGCCTCCGTCTCCTCGGAGTATTTTTAATGTTGAGCTCTTTGAAATCTGGGATCACAGAGTTGAACGTGTTAAACAGTGAGTCTCAGCACCAGCTGACATAGGGGACTCTGTTCTGGGCTCAGCTCCTGGGTCTGGAGGCCTTTGGGATGGAGGGGGTCTCGGGGGCTGATTTAAGGTGATTAACACGTGTGAGCGCTCTCTGTTGAATGTTTATTATCGGCGGGTATCTGCCTGATTCTGCTCTACATGCATCTGTTGGTGTTTTTCTGTGTCTGTCTCTGTCTCTCTCTCTCTCTACAACAAAGCCTCTGTCCGACACGTCGACGCCATGTTGGCCTCATTTCTTCTACAAAGGAAACACATTATTGAAGGATGTTGAATGTGAAAATGTTGTCGTCTTTTCTCTGCCCATCTTTCTGTTTCTGTGTTCGTTTGGAAAAAAAACATTAATATTAATATTAACTAATGTCCTGACTTTGTCTTCAGCGTATCATTAAATTCCTGTCATTGATTCATAAAACAACAAAACCTGCTGGAAAACAAACTGTAGCCATTTATTCACCTGATAACCTGAGAGATTTGTAGATTTTGTGTGTGAAAGGATTTGTTTACCTCGATAATTAATTCCAACAGGTTTTACTTTTTTTTTTTTTATTGCTGCTGTCAGTGAAACGCAACACTTCCTACAAACGTTTCAAAAATAAAAGCCTTCGAGTGGCTCAAGGCTCTTAATGTGAAACGTCTAAATGTTCCAGGTGAGATATTATAGTACAGGTAGCGTTTTCCAGGCAGGTATTTGTTTCTTCCGGTTTCACAGCTGCTGCTAACACTTTTATTTTGAGGAGACTTGACTGACCACTGAATGTAGTTTTGCCTTTTAGAGTCATGAATAATAACATAACCAGGATGCAACGTCTCCATAACCTCTGAACACGTTCAGTCGCAGCTGCTGGCACCAGAAGAAGATGGGGGGAAACTCTAAATTCATATTAAAGAAACCAGCATTTCACTATAAAATTAAAAGTCTTACTTTACTCTGGTCCTATCCAGCATGTCGCCTTTTTCCTCCCTGCAGCCGTGAAAATGATTGTGACACATAATTTGTCTTTCAGGGCTTTGAATATACTTTTTTTTAAAAACTTTTTTTGTCCTTCATGACTGAAGCCATCAGTCGATCTAAATGAATCTTCCTAATGTTAAAAACGAATGACCAGAGTCTGATGTTACTTTCAATCTATAAATCTGTATCCTTCTGACATTTAACATTGAAACATGCATTGGGTCATTGGTCCAGTATCATCACAGCGCTCTACATTACACTGCAAAATAATATAAAGTTGTCTTGAGTTGGTTCAAAGGACTTATAAACAGCTGCCAGACGCTGTTATTTTCAGTTTGCATGTGAGTTGGACTATACGTGTTTTTTGGGGACAGTTTGTGAGTGTATGTCCACAGGTTTTCAGCACAGAGCAAACATCAGTATACGAATGGATCGAGGAGAGAGTCGGTGTCCCAGGAATGTAAAACCATGCTGATGAGACGTTCTCAGGCTCAGTCATGTCAAAAAATATATTGATAGTGCAACATGAACAACGTTCATATTAATGGATTTTGTCACTCCTGTTATTCTTTGTCTTGTTTGGGGAATAATCATGCTCTAAGTTTTGGGACCACAGTTCCCATAATGCTTTGAGGGATGTAAACAGGAAGTACAGTATAATGTTAAGAATCAGAATCAGAAATACGTTATTGATCCCCGAGGGGAAACTCTTTCGTTACAGCTGCTCACTGTCACGTCAGCGCACACAGGAAGTACTAAGCAAAAAATATAATACACTATAATACCGGTCAGATAAATTAAGTACACAGGATATAAGTAGATATAAGTATAAAATTAAAATAAGCGTAAAGTACAACGTGGATTTACCAGTTGATGATAAGTATGTACGGTATAATAATACAATGTAATAATATAAGTAATAAGTAATAGTGCAAAGGAGTTGCCATGGAGTCAGTGAGTTAGCTGTGAGTGACAACTTGACCCATGTTTTTTAGCCTGTATGTGTTCACATGCAGTCAGACTGTCCCGTCAGAGCAGCCGAACCAGCAGTCAGCAGCTCCTGTCTGCAGTGGACCCGTGGACGGACAGACAGCCGTCTCTGGATCACTGCGAGACTGAAGGAAACTTAGAAACAGCAGGATTCTCAGGCAGCTTCTGCAGCCGCTTTTAAGTGGGTTTCTGGAGGTTTATTCTTTATGGATGATGATATCTGGAAGTGTGAGCCACACTGAATCTAAAAATATGTGTTTCATGTCTGAGTTCAGATTTGACTCCAAGAAATAATGGGATTTTTTTTACTTAATTGCACCCAACTGCAATTAAGATCTCATTACTGGTTTTAAGTCTTTTCTGATTGTTGTTTTCATGTGCTGTGTGATGAGGCATGAAGTCAAAATAAATCTGAATCTGATCTGAGAGCAGCTGCTCCTCAGTTTATTCTTTGAGTGGACGCAGCAGATTCTTTCTGTTAGTGGAGGAAACGTCTGGAACAACAAACTGGACAGATGAGACTAAAGACGGATGAGATGTCTCAGACTAAGTGGGCTGAACTAAAGGAGACAAACTAAATGAGACAAACGAGCTGACGTGTTTGGTGCAGCAGCTGCTCCTTCAGACGTCAGACCATTTATTTTTATTTGTCTTTAATCACAGATTGAGATCTTAAGGTCACAAAGAGGCTGCCGCTAAAACTTTGAATGTTTGCGATTAAAAGCTCTGAGGTTGAATTCTGGAAACTTGTGGACGAGACTTTACGAACGCTGTTGTGTTTTTATCATCTGCAGTTTCATCATATCAGTAAATAACAACTGCTGTTGCAACGCCAACATCTGTAGTAAATATTCAACTGCATGAAAAGAATAATCAGCTCTATTAAAATGTGAATCCGTACTTTATTAAACTGGCGATGAAGAACATTTGTTTGCTAATGAATTCAAGTTTATCTGATGGGTTCCATCAGGAAATGGTCAGCAGCAGCTGCACAGATGTTTCACATTAAAAGTCCTCCATAGGGCATAACGCCTCTTATTGGTGGTAGGCTTTTAATGTGAAACACCTGCAGGAAGCGCTGAGTTTTATTGACAGTAGCTTAACAGCAAAAAAATAAAATAAAATAGGCGATGTAGAACTGATGAGAGAATGTGCCAATTATTTTCTCGAACATTTATATTTCTATAAACATCATCCGATCAACATGTGTGTCTACTTTATGGTGTTAGAGGCTGTAAATTGTTTCCTGTTAGTCATTGGTTATGATGCTTTACTGAACTATTCACATTCTAGTGTTCGACCTTTGACCCCATGAAGTCAGAAAGGTCGGTGACCTTCTCCCAGACGTCACTGATTAGTTGTGTCACTGTTCTGTGATCAGCTCTCACATCTGACACCTTCACAGTTCTGATCAAATGCATTTTATAGTCTTGATTTTCAAACAGCCGTGATTATTGTGAAAAAGAAAACATGCAAAACATCCATATTTTAAGCTAATGAGAGACTCAGAGGCTGATAACTGAAGTAGAAAAAAAAACAAACACAGTTTTTGGCCCTGGGACTGAAAGGGTTAACTATTAATTGATTATCACATTTGTTAACGATCAATTTTCTGTTTAATCGATTTATCGACTAATCGTTTCAGCTCAGAGGTTAAAGCTTCACCTTCACGCGGGACATTTGGCAACAAAGCAGGTAGAACTACATTACCCACAATCCTCCTGTACCAACTCCTTTGATAAAAGCTTCACCATTTGACCTGTGGTTTCTCTTAAAAATAACTTTAGTAAAACGGGGGCTGTTTTTACGACCTGTGTGATCATGTGACCAGCTGCACTACGTATTTAAAGGAATAGTTCAACACTTGGGGAAATACGTTTCTATGCTTTTCGATATTATTATATCGATTCTAGTCTTTATGCTAAGCTAAGCTAACTAGCTGCTGGCTTTACCGTACAGACATGAGAGTGGAATCAATCTGAACATCTAACTCTCGGAGAGGAAGAGAAGGAACGAGGATTTACCACAATTAAGTTTCCTTTCAATTTCCTTTAACTTTAAATCTAATTTCAGGATCAGAATCAGCTTAACTGGCCAAGCATGTGTTCACATACAAGGAATCGAACCCTGAAGCAAAGACGAGCTGAGGACGAGTCAGGTGACAGGACGAGCCCTCACCTGGTTGGAGATGAGGTCCTCACAGACGGACAGAGCCATCTGGATGGCGTTGGGTTTGTGTGTGACAGAGATGGCGTTCATCTTGAACTTGTCTCTCCCGTACAGAGTGTTGGCCTGGCTCACCGCCTCCTTAAACACCTGCTCGTAGCGTTTCTGACTCAGCACAGCGCCGATGTTCACCAGGCGAGGCTCGCAGCCACAGCGAGCCACCGAACAGCACTGCAGGACGGTGAGGAGCAGCATGCCACGGAGCTCCACTGAGGAGGAGGAGGAGGAGGAGGAGGAGGAGAGGAAGGTTAGAGAGCAAGTCAAACCACTGCTGGGTTAAAAAAGAGCTTCTGGTAACTGGGACAGATCACACGCTGGTGGGTTAGATATCTCCTGTCTCATGGCCTTGCTACTTTTATATTAAATTATAATACTAATATAGGTATATTATATAATATTTCTTATTGTGTAATAGGACGATTTCCCATAATCATACACACAAACACACTATACAAAAAGAGGCCACTGTAAATGTGCATTTAACGACATTTCACAAATTTCTGGCAAAAATGAGTTACACTTAATACTGTAAAACAAAAACAAGAACGTCCAGAGTATAG
Source organism: Siniperca scherzeri (assembly GCA_027580175.1). Lineage (NCBI taxonomy): Eukaryota > Metazoa > Chordata > Actinopteri > Centrarchiformes > Sinipercidae > Siniperca > Siniperca scherzeri. The sequence goes on along the minus strand of CM050846.1, from coordinate 549,682 downwards.
AACAGATTTTTATTTATTTATTATTTCTATTTTCATTATGCATGAAGTTTTTCAAATCATTGCAAAAACTTCACAGATGAGGACTCATGTCCATCAGTACGATGCACCAGCTTTCAGTCTCGCTCTGCTGGCGCTGGAAGCTTCCTTGTCTCCTGGCCTCACCTCGCCATCCATCCAGGCTTTCCGGTTGGGGAACGATCTTTGTTGTGTAGTCAAGCGGGAAACACAAGGGTTTGGACCCAAACGCAGACACGTAAGCAGGGCAGGTGCAGTTCAAAGACTTAATGGATGACAACAGTCCAAATGACGCAAACAAGTCCAACAGGGAGCAGGCAAAATCCAAAGAAACAGGCAAGGTCCAGGAGAACAAAGTATAACTCCATACAACACTTGGATACTGACTTGAACAGAGCAGGATAAGGGGGAGACCAGACATGCGGAGCACCTTAGGAGACTGGCGGCAAAGGCGGGACTCCTCAGGAGTCGAGCTGGTGGCCGGCAACGTAGATTAATCTTCTCTGGAGACCGGCAACATGGCTGGAGATCTGAGCAGGAGACTGGCGGCAGGTCTGCAGGACTGGAGACCGGTGACAGAGAGACTGGCAGAGGAGCAGGCGGAGCCAGTGATGCCAGGAACCCGGGAGGCTGATGCTGAACAGGAACTGGATGTTGCTGCAGCTCGGGGGAATCGGAGGCTGCTGTGGCTCTACGGGAACTGGTGATTGCATCAGCTCAGGAACTGAAGACTAATGCAGGTCAGACTCAGCGGGTTCATGCAGCACAGTAAAGGGAGACAGCTGCAGCTCAGGATGTTCAGCAGACTGCTGGACCTCAGAAACTGGAGGTTGCTGCGGCCCAGCAGGGACTGGACATGGTTGCTGGAGCTCAGAGATTGGTGAAAGCAGCAGTTCAGGAACAGGAGGTTGCGGCCCAAACGGGACAAGAGGCGGCTGCGATCCAGCAGAGGCAGGCCGTGGCAGCGGTGGCCCAACCGGGACAGGGCATGGCTGCGGCGCAGGAACAGGTATTGGCCCGAACCGCCGACTGGGAACCAGACAGGACTAGAGCCATCTCCGTGGCGCTGGAAAGCTGAGTCTCTATAACGCTGGGCAGCGGTGAGGACAAGCAGCTGGGCAACGGAGAAGCATGATGTCGGCGGGAGCCACGCTTCCTTCTGGAGGGTTTTCCAGAAGGTGCCTCCAGGACAGGAACGGGCTGAGGTGCAAGCTGGCTGGATGCTAGCTGGCTGGATGCTAGCTGGCTGGATACTAGCTGGCTGGATGCTAGCTGGCTGACTAGCAGGCTACAGTGCAGGCTGAAAACTGGGGAGCTGGGGCTGAGGCTTGGGTGCAGAGGAGGCTGTAGAGTTAATAAAACCCTCTACAAATCCAGGTAGCAATTTTAACAACCAGGGCTTGGAAGAAACCGTCTGGCATGCCATTGTCAGAACTGCTCTTTATGGTCTATACTTGTGGCATTTTTGCAGTATTTAAGAAGGCACTCCAAGGTGTAAGCCACCTCATTTAGTTCCTCCACACACAATGACTTACCTGCTGGGTCCATTTCTGGCCAGTTTCGTACTGTCGTGGGTTGTCAAACAGGGAACACTGGGAATACAAGGGATTGGACCCAAACGCAGGCACAGAGGCAGAGCTGGTAAAGTGATTTATTGGAGAACACAAGGGCTTACATGGATTGTCAGACAGGCAGGGATCAAACCAGGAAAAGGTAGTCCAACAAAGGCAAACAATTCTGACGGGGAGTAGCCAAAGCCCAAAATCCATGCAAGGTCCAAATAAACCAGGTAGAAAACCCCAAAACACCAAAGAACGCCGGGGAAAGAGCTAGAACGCTTGACACGAGGGCGAAGACGAACTGGCACTGAACAAAGGGAACACACAGACTTACATACAACCAGGTAGGCGAGACGACAAGACACAGGTAAAACTGATCATGGCAGGGCAAACGATGATGTGTACTCGTCAAGGTCGATGTGGTTAACTGTTACAGCTGGCTGTAAAGAACTTAAGGAGGCAGGAGAAGCTGGGAAATGCGGTCTGACTGACCAAACTGCAAAAGGCCGCAGGTTTGGTCTCAACATTGGTGCAACAAGCCCCGAACCCCCGAAATCAAAGAGCACGTTTAGTTAGCACAGCACTCGCAAGAACGTAGCGTTAGCACA
>CM050846.1:487500-542500 GCA_027580175.1 Siniperca scherzeri | reverse complement strand
CTCTGTTTTAAAATCACATTCATCACCCGTCCGATGTCAGCGTGCATGGTTGCCACAGCGACGGGGATGCAGCGCCAGACCCTTATTGTGGTTGCCATGGAAACAAGCATCTTCCAACCTTCATCCCCGCTGCTCACCAGATGTAACTTATAATTAACACACACACACACACACACACACACACGGTGATGTCATGTCTGGTGCCTGTTCCAACACTGAGTTAGTGCCACCGACCTCATGTATATGAATCAACCCGTCACATTGTCGTATTTATTTCAGCACCATTTGTTCTAATTGTCTTACTGTTTACAATTGTTATAATATATATATATATATATATATATATATATATATATATATATATATATATATATATATATCTTGCACATAGTAGCTTAAAGGCGGGGTCAGCGTTTCTAATCCAAGATGTACGTCTTTTTGTCAGATTCAGCTAATATCTCCTCGCGGTCCGCTAGCTGTGCGTTCAGCGTGAGCGCTGAAAACCCTCCGGTGTTCATCCTCAGCCCCGGCTCTGCGAACGGGAACTCGGACCGAGCCGCACAGCGCTGTTCCAGCCACGATCTGTGCGTCAGGTGACGTTAAACGACCTGCCCGCGGACATTCAGCTGACTCTCTAGTTAGCCAGGATCTGCTGCTGTTGTGATGTTAGCTACAGCAGCAGGAGAGTTGTGAGCGTCGCTGTCTGGAGCTGCTGTGCTGCTCTGGGAGACCGCCTCGGCCTCTCTGGCTGTTAGCTTCGCAGCAGCAGCTGTAGCGACAGTTTGCTAACCCACAGCCTAGCTAAGCTAACCCACAGCTAGCTAAGCTAACCCACAACTTAGCCAAGCTAACCCACAGCCTAGCTAAGCTAACCCACAACTTAGCCAAGCTAACCCACAGCCTAGCTAAGCTAACCCACAGCCTAGCTAAGCTAACCCACAACTTAGCCAAGCTAACCCACAGCCTAGCTAAGCTAACCCACAGCCTAGCCAAGCTAACCCACAGCCTAGCTAAGCTAACCCACAACTTAGCTAAGCTAACCCACAGCCTAGCCAAGCTAACCCACAACTTAGCCAAGCTAACCCACAGCCTAGCTGTTAACCCACAACTTAGCCAAGCTAACCCACAGCCTAGCTAAGCTAACCCACAGCCTAGCCAAGCTAACCCACAGCCTAGCTAAGCTAACCCACAACTTAGCCAAGCTAACCCACAGCCTAGCCAAGCTAACCCACAGCCTAGCTAAGCTAACCCACAGCCTAGCCAAGCTAACCCACAGCCTAGCCAAGCTAACCCACAACTTAGCCAAGCTAACCCACAGCCTAGCCAAGCTAACCCACAGCCTGGCTAAGCTAACCCACAGCCTAGCCAAACTAACCCACAGCCTGGCTAAGCTAACCACAGCCTAGCCAAGCTAACCCACAGCCTAGCTGTTAACCCACAGCCTGGCCAAGCTAACCCACAGCCAGCTAAGCTAACCCACAGCTAGCTAAGCTAACCCGCAGCCTAGCCAAGCTAACCCACAGCCTGGCCAAGCTAACCCACAGCCCAGCTGCTAACCCACAACTTAGCCAAGCTAACCCACAGCCAGCTAACCCACAGCCTGGCTAAGCTAACCCACAACTTAGCTAAGCTAACCCACAGCCAGCTAACCCACAGCCAAGCTAACCACAGCCTAGCTAAGCTAACCCACAACTTAGCCAAGCTAACCCACAGCCTAGCCAAGCTAACCCACAACTTAGCCAAGCTAACCCGCAGCCTAGCCAAGCTAACCCGCAGCCTAGCCAAACTAACCCACAACTTAGCCAAGCTAACCCACAGCCTAGCTAAGCTAACCCACAGCCTAGCTAAGCTAACCCGCAGCCTAGCCAAACTAACCCACAACTTAGCCAAGCTAACCTACAGCCTAGCTAACGGTAGTTACGTTACTTGCTGTGACGTTGTTCGCTCTGTATCGTGGTGTTTGTCGCGGTATTGGGTTTCTCCAGAATCGCGTACCCCTCCTTTAAAGATGGTTTTACTTGTCGAGCTTGTTGTTCTGGTTTTTAGCTGTTTTTATGTCTTTTTCTGTGGACGTACATTGAGAGCTGAAAAAGTGCAGTCCAGTTCCTTGTATGTGTACACATACCTGGCTAATAAAGCCGACTCTGATTCTGATTCTGGTGTGTTTACATCAGTCCAGGTTCCAGATCTGAACCGGATCCGGGTTTTCCTCAGCACAGTTCTCCAGATAAACTCAGTCGACTGAATCAGGAAAATCATCCAATCAGAGAGCTTCAGACTCTGTAGCCGTGCAGCTGCTGGCAGGGACTGACCCTCCCAGGTGTTACACCCTCCAGGTGAAGCTCATCACAACAGGTGAACAGAAGCAGCTGGAGACGCAATGGGACAGAAAGGTGGGACGACGAAGTGGGAAGTGGATGACGAGCGACGCTGAGTCACACCAACAACAGACAAACAAATACAGCGGATCATTTTAAGCTAGCACGGAATTAAAATCCATAAAGTGCTGAGAAAAAACGTAAATTCGAACATCTACAAATCCACGACGACTGGGCAAACTCCATCTGCTGAGGAAGACCATGTGATAAGATACAAAAAGCTCCAGAACAGCTACTAAATGGATCTTGTGGTGAGACTGTTTGCTTCTGCCTGTTAGCGTCTGTTAGATTTTGTTTATACAATGTCTCTTTTGATTTTGTGCTTCATACTTTCCACCTGTTAGCTTCTGCCCGTTAGCTTTTGTTTATTAGCTTGTCTTCCAGTGGAAGCCACTCGATGACATCACCGTCCCGTCCTCGTTGTCGGAGCTCAGCTGCGGACGTGAAGTAGGACACGTGTGACCTCGCTGTTTTAATCCTCTGGCGTCCGGCGTCGTGAGGAGGGATCCCTTCAGCTTCCAGGCCAGTGAGTCAACACGCACACGCAGTGATGCTCTTTCTGTTTCCAGCTGAGTCTGTTGTAAGGCGAACAGAGAGATGCATGCTGGGACGCCTTTGTAGCCCGCCGTGCCCCTGGGGGGGGCAGTGTCAGTGTGTGTGTGTGTGTGTGTGTGTGTGTGTGTAGCTGGTTACACAGTCAGAAGTGTCGGACAGTATCACAGTCACACAGCAGCCTGCGGCCACCGGAGCAACCGCACAGCTTTAACGAAGAGAGGACCGGGTCTCTTCTGGTCCGGAAGAGAGGACCGGGTCTCTTCTGGTCCGGAAGAGAGGACGCGGGACCGGTTTACTGAGAGATATGAGTAAATGTGAACTCGTTGCGCGTTCAGACAACTCTCCGGACGAACACCAAGCCACCAAGAGGGTCCAACTGCAGCACCTCAGACCTCCGTCCTAACACCTCCCTCCTCAGACCCCTCAGACCTCCGTCCTAACACCTCCCTCCTCAGACCCCTCAGACTTCCGTCGTAACACCTCCCCCCTCAGACCTCCGTCCTAACACCTCCATCCTCAGACCCCTCAGACCTCCGTCCTAACACCTCCCCCCTCAGACCTCCGTCCTAACACCTCCCTCCTCAGACCTCCGTCCTAACACCTCCCCCCTCAGACCCCTCAGACCTCCGTCCTAACACCTCCCCCCTCAGACCTCCGTCCTAACACCTTCCCCCTCAGACCCCTCAGACCTCCGTCCCAACACCTCCCTCCTCAGACCTCCGTCCTAACACCTCCTCCTCAGACCCCTCAGACCTCCATCCTAACACCTCCCCCCTCAGACCTCCGTCCTAACACCTCCCCCCTCAGACCCCTCAGACCTCCGTCCTAACACCTCCATCCTCAGACCTCCGTCCTAACACCTCCCTCCTCAGACCCCTCAGACCTCCATCCTAACATCTCCCCCCTCAGACCTCCGTCCTAACACCTCCCCCCTCAGACCTCCGTCCTAACACCTCCCCTCAGACCCCTCAGACCTCCGTCCTAACACCTCCCCCCTCAGACCTCCATCCTAACACCTCCCTCCTCAGACCTCCATCCTAACACCTCCCCCCTCAGACCCCTCAGACCTCCATCCTAACACCTCCCCCCTCAGACCTCCATCCTAACACCTCCCTCCTCAGACCCCTCAGACCTCCGTCCTAACACCTCCCCCCTCAGACCCCTCAGACCTCCGTCCTAACACCTCCCCCCTCAGACTTCCGTCCTAACACCTCCCCCTCAGACCTCCGTCCTAACACCTCTCTCCTCAGACCCCTCAGACTTCCTTCGTAACACCTCCCCCCTCAGACCCCTCAGACTTCCGTCGTAACACCTCCCCCCTCAGACCCCTCAGACTTCCGTCGTAACACCTCTCTCCTCAGACCTCCGTCCTAACACCTCCCCCCTCAGACCCCTCAGACCTCCGTCCTAACACCTCCCCCCTCAGACCCCTCAGACTTCCGTCCTAACACCTCTCTCCTCAGACCTCCGTCCTAACACCTCCCCCCTCAGACCCCTCAGACTTCCTTCGTAACACCTCCCGCTCAGACCCCTCAGACCTCCGTCCTAACACCTCCCCTCAGACCCCTCAGACTTCCTTCAGTAACACCTCCCCTCAGACCCCTCAGACTTCCGTGTAACACCTCCCCCCTCAGACCTCCGTCCTAACACCTCCCTCCTCAGACCCCTCAGACCTCCATCCTAACACCTCCCCCCTCAGACCCCTCAGACCTCCGTCCTAACACCTCCCCTCAGACTTCCGTCTAACACCTCCCCCTCAGACCCCTCAGACCTCCGTCTAACACCTCCCCTCAGACTTCCGTCCTAACACCTCCCCTTCAGACCTCCGTCCTAACACCTCTCTCCTCAGACCCCTCAGACTTCCTTCAACACCTCCCGCTCAGACCCCTCAGACTTCCGTCAACACCTCCCCTCAGACCTCCGTCCTAACACCTCCCCTCAGACCCCTCAGACCTCCGTCCCAACACCTCCCCTCAGACTCCTCAGACTTCCGTCCTAACACCTCTCTCCTCAGACCTCCGTCCTAACACCTCCCCTCAGACCCCTCAGACTTCCTTCGTAACACCTCCCGCTCAGACCCCTCAGACCTCCGTCCTAACACCTCCCCTCAGACCCCTCAGACTTCCTTCAGTAACACCTCCCCTCAGACCCCTCAGACTTCCGTCGTAACACCTCCCCTCAGACCTCCGTCCTAACACCTCCCCTCAGACCTCCGTCCTAACACCTCCCTCCTCAGACCCCTCAGACCTCCATCCTAACACCTCCCCTCAGACCCCTCAGACCTCCGTCCTAACACCTCCCCCCTCAGACCCCTCAGACCTCCGTCGTAACACCTCCCTCCTCAGACCCCTCAGACTTCCGTCCTAACACCTCCTCAGACCCCTCAGACCTCCATCCTAACACCTCTCTCCTCAGACCTCCGTCCTAACACCTCCCCTCAGACCCCTCAGACCCCTCAGACTTCCGTAACACCTCCCCCCTCAGACCCCTCAGACCTCCGTCCTAACACCTCCCCCCTCAGACCTCCCTCCATAGAGCAAGCGCACTAGCGCCTCCTTTAACCCCGCCTCCCCACCGCTCGGCCTCTGACAGTAGAGTCTCATGTCTGGGAAAATAACTTTTACTCTGTGAGTGAATTTTACAACTTTTAGGACAGAATGATTTAAATAAGGTGTTTAAGTGTTGGGAAGATGATGTACCTCTTTAACAAAGATCCACTGATTTGCAGACGTCTCTTTCACAAAGTAAGTCTTTGGGAGAAGTCTTGTGGGGCCAGCGTGCGTCACGTGACGGCCCGGCAGTTGTAATTACACGCTCTGGCCACTATGTCAAATCGGCTTCGAGTCGGCTCAAGCCTGCGACCAGCGGGCACAGTGAGAGGAGTCGGCTGACTGCCCCATCACTCCCCGCAACACTTCAAACTGATCCGCTGTCAAAAAAATGCAGAAAATGGCCGCTGTCTTGTTTTATTGGCGCATTTTGATGAACGATAGCGGCCAGTACTAACCTCACTGACAAACACGTTGCATTTCCTGTGACTCCTTCATAATAAAAGTCAACTCATGTTTCACCTGTTAAATGCTTTTAATGTGAAGCTGCCCCCACTGCACCTCTTGTTAACTGATGTTTGTGCTTATGTGAATGGGGGACTGTGATTGGTTGGTTGTTGATGCTTCCTGCATCTATAATGAACAAACTACTTTCTCTTAATTATGACATGAATGTGTGTGTGTGTGTCTGTTTAATTATGCTAAGTTGCTGTGTTAAACAGGAAGCGACCATTAACACACACACACTTCAGAGGACATTATGTTGCCTTGCTTTCATTTCCTGAGACTTATCCTAACCCTAAGGCGAGTCCCCACAATGTGACTGTATAAACAGATTCATGTCCCCACAACATGAGTAATACACGCTCACATACAGACACACACACACAGGAAGTTGAGAGAATCAGATGCTCATAAATTTACCAGACTGTAGACCTCTTACTGTCAGATCTGTTGTAGGGATCCTGTTTGACCGTAAAACCATTTGGAACCACCTTCAACAAATCCTGATCGTAAACCGACATGTTTCTAACTCTCACATATATTTTATTTGAAGTTATAATCCTTCAGATTTACATAGTTTTTGATTCTGTTTATGGTCGAGACTATTTCTGGTCTTCTGTTTGTAGTAGTTTTCATCGTAAGTGGCGGAGTCTGCCATTCCTGCGCTGGATTCAGATTCGCAAAGACGAGGGACTGATGTCAGCAGAAGCAGCGGGATCAGCGTACGATAATGATCATATTTGTGCGATAATTTAGCCCACTGTACGAATCAGAATCGGAAATACTTTATTGATCCCCGAGGGGAAACTCTTTTGTTACAGCAGCTCGCTGTCACGTCAGCGCACACAGGAACAGAAGCACTAAGCAAAAAATATAATACACTATAATACAGCTAAGATTAATTAAGTACCAGGTGGGTTTACCGTTTGATAATAATAATACGGTATAAAGTAATAGTGCATGAACTGCCAAGTTAAGTGCAGCTTAAGGTTATAATGAGACGGAGGATATTGCACAGCAGTAATGGAAGATTGAGTAATATCCATATCAATAAATAGCGAATTTTAAACTAAAATCATGCACGGGAGTATTAACACAGAATATTGCACAATTATTCAAGTATTGCAGAGATGTTAATGATCAGTGTCCAGTTTAGTGACTTCGGGTCAGACAGACTGACACTTAGAGGGAGGAGCTAAAGAGTCTGATGGCCACAGGCAGGAATGACTTCCTGTGGCGCTCTGTGGTGCATTGTGGGGGGATGAGTCTTCCGCTGAAGGCGCTCCTTTGCTTGACCACCGCGTCATGGAGCGGGTGGGAGACGCTGTCCAAGATGGCGTGTAGTTTACCCAGCATCCTCCTCTCTGACACCACCGCCAGAGAGTCCAGCTCCGCCCCCACAGTGTCACCGGCCTTACGGGTCAGTTTGTTGAGTCTGTTGGCGTCCGCTACCCTCAGCCTGCTGCCCCAGCATGCAACAGCATACAGGACAGCACCGGCCGCCACAGACTCATAAAACATCTTCAGCATCGTCCGGCAGATGTTGAAGGACCTCAGCCTCCTCAGGAAACAGCGGCGGCTCTGGCCCTTCCTGTAGACAGCCTGAGTGCTCTTGGTCCAGTCCAGTAATACGATCAATAAGTCTAACAACACCTAAATGTACGATCGTTTCGACGTGTCATCGTTTTTCTATAAGAGTGAAAGTGTACAGATCTGATTTGGAATCAGCCCGTTTATTCATCGTACGTTAATCATGTCAATAATGTATAACTGACCCTGGATCTGCCGTTCATGATCCAGTCTCACCTCTGCTGACATCTCACGAGACACTGCCGCCTCTCACAACCTCGTATCAACTCTTTGTCTCTGTGTTTCACAAGTTTAGTTTTTCTCAGGTTTGTTTGGTTTTTGGTTTATTTAGCTGCTGAAACGCTGGGATGCCCAGTGTTTCCTGTAGCCTGCATGATGTGATAACGTTTCCCTCGAAATACGGTGATTCTGGATTCTTTGGTTTGCAGCATCTGGAAACGCTCGGCGGGAAGGTTTCATACTTATTGAGGAATATTTGCGACTCTCTTCAAGGTAGAGGAACGGATGTCTGCACGTATGCTTCGTTTTTGAGCTCCTGGTAGAGTTTGTATTTTCTGGTTTGATGGTGAAGCAAGAGTGAAACCAGGAAATACCAGCTGAAACAACTCATCAGCCAATCAGAACTCTCCCCTGCAAACACACGCTTTACGACGTCTGTTCTGTTCTGTGTCTGAAGGTTCTTAATGATCGATCGCTCTGGATTAATTCAATTTAAATCGGATTAAAATTTGAATGAAGCGACAAACAAATCGACAATAAATGAGGATTTATTTCAGATTTGCAGATTAACATCTGTACACAAACTCAGAGGAAACCAGCACGGCACACATCCTGAATACATCAAACACTCGCTGGATAAACATGTGAAAGGATTTATGGAATATTTCATTTAGTTCTCAAATCGCACTTAAACACTAACATTTGAGTCTCAAACTGCAAACAAACGGAAATAGTTCAGTGTGAGAATTAACAGAGTTTCAGTCGCATGTAGTCAGATGTTGTGAGCTCTGCTGCCGTCTGCTGGAGGACAACATCGGACTGAAGTCAGATTCATGAAATAATAATAAATAATTTCTTCCCAAATCAAACTTCATCGCATCTTGTAAACATAAATAAATACCGATGCTGTTATGAGCAGAGACCATTTTCAACACCGTCCACGGTGGTGCGTTCAAAGATGCTCTGACATCTAAGAACATTTAGTTGGCTGTTATAAAGTTTGTGAGAAAGGACATTTTTCTTTCTTCACATATTGACTAAATGATTCATTTACAGTGAAAATAACTGACAGTAGCAGCTAAACCATAACATGTAAAGAGACTAAAGACGGCAGATCAGCCAGAGATTCACAACTTTACGGCGTTTCGGTGATCAGCTCAGGAGGCCGTCTGCAAACTTTCATCAGTGATTATTGTTTGAATATGAATCCTTGATCTGAGTCGACTCTCTGTATGTGTGGCTGCTTCCTGTCTCCTCTACGCCATCTTCATCATCACGTTTTTGTACGTTGAATCCTGCTGTTGCTTGCTCTGCTCCTCCTCCGGCTCCTCCTCCTCGTCCTCTTCCTCTTCCTTGGTGCTTTGTCTAACAGGAAGCGCCCTCTGGGGACGTTTGGGCACGGCGTAGTCGTCCACCCGGGGGTTGTACGGGTACTCATGACCTTTAGGGTCAGCAGCTGTACCCATAATCCTCCAGGCGTCTCCTCTCATTTCCTCGGGGTCGTCATACACAGAGGTGGCTGGCGTCTCTGCGGCGGCAGCGCAGCCCTCGGGCTCGTCGTAGATGTGTTCCACCTTCCTGTACGACGGCCCGAGAGTGTCGGCGTCGCTCAGGAAGAGGTTTCTGATCTTCATCTCGTCGATGCTGTCGTAGAGCGGGTCGGCGCCGGCCTCAGCTGCATGGCTCTGATGGGAGGGCAAGGTGTCGGACATGACGTTTATGGTGATGGTGTCGAAGGGGAGGGAGTACTCTGGCTCCTGGGGGATAAGAGGGGGGGTGCAGGGGGCCACGCCGCCGCCTCTCTTCTCCCTCTTGGCGCTTCGCTCTGCGGCGGTTGGCAGGGTGATCTGGGAGTACGTCTGCTCCGGGTTGGAGCTCAGTTTGGGGCTGAGGCGGGGGTTGAGGGTGGGGGTGGAGCCGGGCCCAGGGGCCGAGTTGGGGCCGTGCTCGGGGCCGGCATGAGGCAGAGGGCAGCTGGAGATCATCTTGACCTGGTTCTTGCGGGGGATCGGGATGCCGCGAGTGTCCAGTGTCAAACTCTTCACCCCGGTCAGCGTTTTGTCGACCGGAGGCTCCAGACGAGCCTGAAGACAGAACAGGTGACAGAGACATAACCAATCAGTGATCAATTATTTATCCTTCGTGTTCACATCAATCAAAGTCTGTTTCACTCTGGGTCCCAGTCTTCACCAGTAACTGCAATGACTGAAACTGTCCAGCAGACAGAGTTGTTTGACTCTTTAACAGTCTGGTGAGATATTTCTCTTCTCGTCATTAAACCTCAGACTCAAACCATCATGAACGTTTCTGCTAACAGGTAACAGGTGTGTGTGTGAGTGTGTGTGTGTGTGTGTGTGTGTGTGTGTGTGAGTGTGAATCACAGCTGATGGATCTTCTTCCTCCATTGTTGTCCAGAAACTGTTAAAACACATCAGCGAGCCGCTCTGCTGCACCGGGTGACATGTTCCTTCATCACCACGAACACACACACTGTAGTTTATTCTGCCTCCGCCCCACACACACACACCGTCCTGCTGCCCCAAACACTCACTACAGCACCACATGTGGATTCATCCGCCGCTGGAAATAGTCCCCAACAGATGCTCCGCTTCCTCCTGTTGGTCTGATTAAAAAAACTACAGCAAGCAGCTGTTTAAACTACTGAGGCTTTTTAAACATGAAACTACAGATCTGACGAGTCTTCAGCGGGAACCAATGGGCTCGCAGCTGAGAGCCGCAGACAGGAAGTCACTTGAAATGACCAAAAAAGACAACAGACTAATATATCCGAACAAACACTCAGTGTTTACACAGTTTTTCCAGCTGCTGTTGAATTGAGGTGTTTTATTATTTTGTCCGTCCCATTTATATCAATAAGGGTAGACAAAATAACGTAATACACCTTAAACATTATTGATCTTCATTCTTTCAGATCAACATCAATCAATCAAATAAAGCAGTGATGTATGTGTCAGCTGTGATGTTGCAGCTCAAAGAGTCGCTCTGTGTTTGTCTGCGTTTCCTACCAGCGGGGGGCGATGTTGTTGTTGTTGTTGATGCTGTGAAGGAGCGGAGGTCTCTTTGTCTTTGTGATGAATCATCGGAAGATTTGGAGTTTCGTTCAGCATGCTGTACACATCGTCAGCGGCCTGCAGACAGAAAACATCCAGACAGGTTTTAACCTGGAGGAAAAACTCAGTGATTGGCTGAAGATCAGCTTCCTGCTCCTGGTAAAACCAGAACGTTGAAGAGAAATTCATTCACGTATCTTGGTAAAAAAAAACAAACAGGTGATGCTGGAAGTTTGATGACTTCTTCCATTTTTGGATAATTAACTGAGAAAAAAATCTTGAAATCTGTGACTATAAACTCAGAAATTTATATGAAAAAAATGCATTAATTTATTAATAACGTGAAATTAATCTCAGACTTTCCGAAGTTCTGCCTTTACGTGAATGTGTGGATTTCAGATTTATGCCAAACTGAAGGAATTGTGTTTTCAGTTCAGGCCAAAGTCATAAATAATGTTCCAAGGCGTTTGTGTTTGCTGATGAGCAAGGAACATTAAATTACCAGAGTTATGACTTTGGTTGTAATTTCTGTTTGTGTTCCTAAAGTTTTAGCCCAGGTTTTATTCTGGCAACCATGACTTTATTCTGAAAATTCTGATTTTAATCCCGACTCTATTCTGGGAGTCCTGACTTTATTTTGAAACCACGTAGAGACGACCTGTAATGCGAGCTGACCTGAGCAGCAGGGGGTTGTGGGATATGGTTGCGGGGCTGAGGCAGCAGTGGCAGCCTGCTCTGGACCACAGGCAGGTTGAGTGGGGGCAGGTTCAGGTCCTGGGGGGTCTCTGGAGTCACCTGGCCGCCCCCGGAGGTCTGTCTGTGGGGGAGGGAGATCCGCTGCATGTTGATGGCAGCTTCCACGGCCAGAAACAATAAGTTCCCCTGTTTGGTCTCGAACTCAAAACTCCCCTCGCCGGAGTCACACCTCCGCCCGGCCTCGAAGGAGAAGGTGGACTAAAGGCGAGGAAAAACATCCGAGTCAGGATTAAACCAAGTTATTCTGACTTTATTCTGTCTGTGGAGTCTCAGAGCATCCTCACGAGGTTCTGCAGTTTTGTCAATGAAAAAACTGTGACGTGATATATTCAGTGACTTTTTCCACCACAAAAACAAGATGAGAACTAAATAAACTAATGTGAAAGACGGACAAATGAACAAGTCAGTTTTAATGTATATTCTTATTCAACAACGTGCATGAATCTGTGCAATCACACAATGTTGCTCCTGATTAATCTAAACCTAAAACACTCTCTTCTTCAGAGGTTAAATTAACGCCAACACTCATAAGCAGCATCTAGTAATTCAGCAATGTTAGCTAACGTTAGCTGTTCTGGTTCCTTGAAGGGAAAAACAGGTTTAAGGACTAAATTTATCTACAATCTTCAGAAGAAGCAGCAACAAAACAGCTGGAACAAACATAACTGTTAATCATATGTAAATGTACGTATGACTTTGTTTTATTCATATATGTATACATGAAGAAATTATAACGTTTGTGCCAAACAGGGTACACAAGGGATAGGACCCAATCGCAGACAACAGAGGCAGAACTGGTGTAGTGCAATAGTTTAATTAGAATCAATATACAAAGGCTTACAGGGATTGTCAAGCAGGCAGTGATCAAAACTGGGACGAGCAGTCCAGATAAGGCAATCAAATCCGACAGGGAGCAGGCAAAATCCACGAAAACAGTCCGGAACAAACCGCCGGGAAAAACGACAGGACCGTAGGGCACAAAACCGAGACGAACTGACACTGAGGGAGTGAAACCACACAGACTAAATACTCAGGTGAGGGGAGATAACAAGACACAGGTGGAACTAATCAGGGCGGGGCAAACAATCAAAACTGGTGGGAAAAGCAAACAAAGACAGGAAGTAAAGCTGGACAAGACACAAGAGGCAGAACACTACAAAATAAAACAGGAAATGCCTAAACCAAACTCTCAAACCATGACAGAAATATGTGTTTCAGAGTTAGTAGCGTTCATGTAGTTGAGAATGAGTGGGAAGTATCTGATTAAGCTAACCTAACCAATGCTATTTAACGCTAGTCATTTAGTCTAGCTAACATTGTTAGCGTGTTTTGTAATTTGAGGTATATTGTGTTGTTATTGTAAAATGTATTTAAATCTTCCCATTTTACATTGTTAGCATTTTGATCAGGAACCGTATTCCATATGACCTAAATGTGGGTCAGATATTAGCATGCTAACATTAGCTTTGTCAGTTGGTTAGTTAGTTAGTTAGCTACACAACAGCAACACCTGGCAGTTAGTGGCTGTAAATATTTAGCAACAACTAATCTCTATGTAAGAACTAGTTAGTGAGCTGCAACCTGTTTTAATTAAACTCCACTTAGTAAACACTGATGTTAGATCGAGGCTCAGTTTGAACAGCTGATGACACTGGCTGCACATTTTTATATTCCAAGATGGTTACTTCCACTGCTAGACTTGTAGTCACATCATTTAAACAGCCTAAATTAGCTACTTTTGTTGTGTTGTGTATTATTGTATTATCGTAGCAGTCGGACAACAATTGAAACCATGTACAAACAAACAGTGTATAGGTTTTTCAGCCACGTTGCTACAGTTTTGTTGACACTTCCTGTTATACTGTTATACTAGGCTATACGCTACACTAATATACTGTTATACTACTGACACTTCCTGATATTTTAGACTAAGAACGACAACTCGGAGGCTGACTTGAACGGTTCTGAACGGTCAGCTGCTCTGCAGTGGAGAGAACGGGTAGCTGTGCTAATGCTAATGCTAATGCTAATGCTAATGCTAATGCTAGGTGAGCAGGAAGACAGAGAGTTTGTAACGACAGCTGGATTTACTGAGGAGAGTCAGTTTGCTGTGTCACATGCACATTGTGTCAACAGACAAGAACCTGTAACCATGGCAACTGTACACAACAAAGATGGTGACAGCCAAAATTAAACCGTGTGTGTGTGTGTGTGTGTGTGTCACCTTGTCTCGCCCGAAGCGGCGCAGGTATCTGTACGGCCAGGTGCACACGACGTCTCCCGTCTTATCGATCAGGTGAAGAGCGTCTACGTCTGCCCGCAGGACGCCGTCTCCCTTCAGTCTGCAGCGATCAGACGCCTCCGTCCTCCGAACACACACTCTGAAGTCACGCACTGACACACAGAAACACACACTGTCAGTCACGGTCTGTTTGTCCTCTTCAACCTCAAGGGTCAAAGGTCACACACATTTATCAACATGTCATGATGATGTCGTCCCGAGCAGAAACGATAATTGCTTAACTGAAGACATTTTTCAAAGACACCAAACGTGTCCTTCTGTCAGCTTCGTCATCGTGAGAATTTCTGCTGCTTTTCTCTGTTTAGTGACAACGATGAGCAATTTGAGCTTCAGTGTTTCTCACTATTTTCTGACATTTTAAAGACCAAATGATCAATCAGTCAATCGAGCAAATAACCGGCAGATTAATTGGTGACAAAAATAACTGATAGTTAGAAGCCTGACGTCATCCTTCAAACGTTGAGTCTCTGACGTCGTAGTGTTCAGAGCTGCAGTGATTAGTCGATCAAAAGAAAATGAATCAGCAACTATTCTGATAATCAGTTAACTGTTAATCACTGTTGGGTTTCTCTCAAAACGCATTTGCGGTCGCAAATTAGAAGTAGAAATGAATTTCTTGGAGACACAGGGTTGTTGATGGGCGCGATTGGAGCATGGACACTCGGTCAGTAACAGAATGATCTTAACTCAAAGGTCAATTTGCAGGTAAAAGCAAAATGTGTCTGAAAGCTCAGGAAAAGTTTCAGAGAATAAATGATTAATAAAGAAAATAATGGGCGACTTTCTTGACTTGCAAAATGATCTTTTAAATTGACAAACATCTTGTGTAACTCATGTTACAATTCAAACGGGATCAAAAGCTGATTTGTCTCTCATCGTTGACAGGAAGTGGAGACGCGTCGTCCGTCTTCACTTACGGCCTGCTCACACCACGAAACTCATCCGCGCGTCTTCATGAAGCATGTGGTGGTGACGTAGCGAGTAAGAATACAGACTACACGAGGAGATGGAAGTGCTTTGTCAGCCCTGAGTCGTGTCTGATAGCCTCCACCTTCATGTTAGGGCAGCCTGCGAGGGCAAACCTAATCCGCGCTCCTGATGTAACGTAACGAGGTCGTGTCGTGCACCCGTCCCTCTCTCGCTGCCGGCCTGAGACGGGAATAAACTCCAGGTTTCGGCTGTGAAACACTAAACGTGTTTGACAGTTTAACTGTGGAAGCTGTGAGCGCGTCCGGCTGCAGGCTCCATATGAGATGTGATGTTAAAGTGAGAGCACGATTACGTTCGCAGCTCCTGGACCAGTTAACGTGTTTCAGATGTGTGTCGCTGAGCACACAGAGGAAACCACACGCACGCACACACTCTCAGACAGGTGTGTGTGTGCTGCAGGTGTTTGAGGATGTGGGGAAACAGTAGCGGCTTCGGGAGCTGCACATCACAGCGTCAGACCTACAAAATGCCGCTGTGGTACCGCAACACTCGTGCTATTGATATTTATTTATTCACGACAACTTGTTGCCGTATTTCTTTGCATTCTTATTTCGATCGTTTCATTTCTCCCCATTTCTGTTGTAACACAAACGCAGAAACAACAATAACTCCGATCTGTCGGCGCTCTCTGGTGGACAAACTCTGTAACTGAGACGGTTTAACTCGTAAATTCAGTTTCAGTCAGCTCTGAACTCCTGGTCTGTGTTACATTGAGTTATATTGCGTTATTCTAACCGCCTGTAACTGTATTTTTGTGCAGATTGGTGTTGGGCTTTAAAAAGAACAAACAGCACAGAGTTCTGGTTGACCTCAGCACCTCACGGTCACTAAATCTAAACTCACAATCAGAGCTTCGGAAACCAGCAGAGGAGAAATAGAAACACACAGAGACTCGACTGACCCCCGAAAACGTCAGACCGCACAAGTCTTTAACACGATGTGTTCAGCTATAAGCAGTGGTGATGATGAGTTCAGCTTCCTGTTGAGAAACAGGAAGCTTGTCCTGTGAAGATAAACGCTGAGGTCGTCCTGCAGCCGCCGGTCACTGCAGTGCTGCAACACCCTGCACGCACACACCGCAACAGGAACTCAGACATACAACTTTCCACTACACAACAACACACACTGTTGAGTGTGTGTGTACAAACACATGTCGTCAGTAAAAGAACCGCAGTGGAAAGAATCCTCCCTTGGTGACTTTCGGCTCTAATCTAAAGAAACGATGCACTTTCTGAAGTTAGCTGGATATTTGCAGCTTCATGGTTCTGGAGATCAAACAGCTTGTGAAACCTTGTGAAAGCCACTGCAGCAACATCAAACAGGCTTCCTCTCTCTCAGGCTTTGTGGTGCAGTTTCTCATGCAGCTCAATATGAATAATAATGTTATAATTATACAAATATTAAAAACTCTGCTGCACCTGCTACATGCTCCTGGATCAGTATCTTTATGATTCAGCAGGACTCCTCTGCCCACTTTATTAGGAACACCTGGCTTTTAATGCACCCGTGCAGCAGGGACTCATGGTGTGGCGAAGAGGCTGAGTTCAGCGTCAGAGGGAAAGGATCCAGCGTCCAATGACAATCTGTGGACCAAAGGTTCGAGTCTCAGAGGTCCAGGACGGAGGATTAAGGGGGTCACAGCGAAAACGGTTTTATAAATGGAACCGGAGCCTCAGTTCACGTCCCACTGTCAGACAGCAATGGACGAAGACACAACGTTAATCAGCTTTCGTCTTTAAACCTACAGCTTGCCTGATGCGTCGCGTCGTGGAGGCTCCGCAACACCAGAGCAGCTGTTTCCACGTGGAAGTGTTACGCACAGATGTTATTTCCAGCACCCGTCACTGAACGTCAGAGAGGGAATCGATGACTTGGTTTACAGCTCAAATCGAAAAGAACTTCACAATGAAAGCTCACGAGCACAGGGAAACAAAATGATCCCTTCGATGCAGAATTGATTACAAAAGTATCGTAGAAAAGGTTTCAGTCGTGGTCGTCTGGACGCTGTTTTCAGAATCAAGACGTTTCGGCTCCCATCCGGAAGTCATTCTCAATTGTGAAGATGGTCTGAGAACTCAGAAATTTAAGCTACTCTGTGTTGCTTAAGCCCCGCCCTCAGGGAGGAGTCTACCTGAGTATCTGTTGATTAGCTAGTTTCACCTGAAACTGACCTAATAGTTTCCATGATGGCCCAGTAATCAGTAATCAGGCCTGTTGTTTTCTGGCTGCACCTCCTCATCACTGTTAAGTACCTGATTAGCATGTGATCGGCTTGACCACGGTGTTAACACACTGTGGTAAACTTTGGGCAGGTTGAATCTCAGACCACCATTTCTGTTCAAAGAGGGGTTTTCTTTTTTCACAAAAAGGCTTCTTTGACTCCTCTTTCAAACCAACTCTTCTCTCTACTTAGACTCTTCACCTCGCCGTCTTCAAACGTGCGGTTTGTAGCTTTTAGATGCAAACGCACGGCGCTCTGCAATCCCGAGTTAGCGTGTCGTCTGTGCTGATAAAGTCTTTGTGAAGTGGCTGTTTGGTCTCGCCTGTGTACCGCTCTTTGCAGTTTTCCTCACTGCACTGAATGGAGTAAACTACATTGCTCTGTTTCTGTGTGGGCATCTTGTCCTCAGGGTGAACGAGTTTCTGTCTTAAAGTGTTGCCTGGTTTAAAGAAAACAGGAACATCGTGCTGATAGAACACTCCTGGACGAATGAGGAACTACACCGTCTTATTACAAAAGTAATCAAACAAAATGAAGTTCATAACCGCGGGGAGGAGACGAACCCCACGATGTGTGAACTCGCCGTCTGAAGCAGTCTGTTGGAGCTGTAAGGCTCAGTCACGGTAAACGGTTCGTGGACTGTCCTTGTTTAGCACCTTCCTCGTCTTTCCGACCACTCAAAGCCTCACACCACAATGTCACATGTCACACTCACACACTGATGGCAGCTGCTTGAGTGTGTGTGAGCGTGTATTACCAATGTTGTGGGGACATAAATCTGTTTACACAGTCACATTGTGGGGACTTGCCTTCCTTATGGGGACAAAATGCAAGTTCTCATAATGTAAATGAAGACTTGGTTTCGGGTCGGGCTCTCAGCTTCTTCTTAGTAGTTTCAGGGAGACGTGTACCACTACAGAGGCATAGATCAAATAAATGGAAAAATAATCCTACGCCATGAGAATAACCGGGAACGTTTATATAAGGAAACAATGAGGTTCAAAGTCTAAAAATGGCAGCGGTCATGATGGCTGGAGCCAGTCATTAGGGTTAGGCAAGGAGTGGTTATGGTTATGGTCAGGTGTGTGCGTGTCTGTGCATGTCTGTGCGCGTGTGTGCTGCAACAGATAAATGCATCATTTTGGCCGCAGGCTGCTAAATTTAGCAGCGATGGGAAAAGAGTGCGAGAGAGAGGAAGTGAGGTTTGCTGGAGGTGCGACAGGAAGTTGTGACTGAAGGTCGAACTGAAAACTGCACAAACACGACGACACGAGGAGGGTTTGGAAGAAATGTTCTGAACTTTTTATCTTTGGCTGCTCACAAGTCTGCAGATACAAATATTATTAAGTCGTCAATAAAGAGCTGTGAGTGGATCGTGGTCCAGATGTTGTTAATAAAATGAGAAACTTCACCGGCCACAGTCAGCAGAACCACAGAAAGCAACTCAGTGCTGTACTTCAATACAATTTCGAGGTACTTGTACTTTACTTGCGTATTTCTATTTTCTGCTCCTTCATACAAATACACGTATGATTATAGATGAAGATAAAACTTAGGGGAAATTCACAAACTACCCAGCAGAAAGTAAAGTCATTACAGTGAGCTGCACCTTCAGCAGCTGCAGCTTTAAAGTGATCAACACGTTAATGCATCAAGACTTATGATCCAGTAACATATATGATGAGCACTTTTACTTTTCTAAAGTATATTCTAATACTTTTGTACTTTTACGTCAGTACATTTTGTGCAGCACTAAGCTGTAACAGTGTTTCTGCACTGTGCCGTTGCTGCTCTCACTGCAGTAACAGCTCTGAGTGCTTCCTCCAGTCATCTCGTTGCACTTTTCCTGTTGAGCAGCGTCTAGACCGTACGTATTCCCGTACTTCGAAATATTACTACTAGCCGTCACACAGTGATTCATACAGTGCCGGTAAAATGTTGGAACCGGTGTGGCTTTTTTAACGCCGATCAACAGCTGGTGTTTAGTTTGATGGTCAAAAGATGAGATGTCATGGGAGTCTTTACAGAGACAGCCGAGACACCTGCTGCCGCTGAAGGAGTCTCTCTGAACTCCGGAGGCCGAGTCGCCGTCTGTCCGTTTCCTTCACTGGACTCCAGTCGGTGCTCAGTGAAGGAAATGTTCTGGTATCATCAGCTGCTTGGAGTGTTTCTGTGTCTTCACGGCGGAGGTTTCACCCCCACCTTCCAGGTACAGCTGTATTTCTACTACAGTACTGACGTAGCCTTCCTGAGCAGCACTATAACATCTCCACCTTTGCATCTGAGGGACGACTGTCCTCGTCAGCGAGACATTTCATCAAACAAAGTTTCAGTTTAGAAAAGAGAAGAAAGAAGGTAAAGAACAGCGGACGGACAGGTTTACCTGTCTCCCTGCCGCTGTACAGTGAGTTGTCCTCCATTCCTTCATCTTCATCCACCCTGTTTCCTCTCTGCAGGCTGCCTCTCCTCACACTGTGCTCCATCCAACTCATCTACAAACAAACAAGCGTTATTCAACAGAGACGTTTCTCCAGTTTGATCACATCGGGTCGGAAACGTGTTTCAGGTCATTTGATCCAGATTAAAGGAATAAAGGATCCTTCAGTTTCATGTTCACACTGAGTTTAAACATGAAGTCATGTGACTGACGGGTAACTCAGTGATTGGACAGTTTATGTGATGTCCTCTTACATCATCAGAGCTACATGGAGAATCAGATTTACTCGGCACTTTCCTGAGCGTGCCGAAGTTAATGACCTCATATATCATCAGTACTGAACACTTCTTGATGTAATTATTCTTTGGATCACCAGAAGAAATTAAAATATCAAAAATATAAATGAGAGGAAACACGAACAGGAACTCGTTCAGATGGAGTTTACGTACGCGTTTCTCTGGCCTTCAAAATAAAAGTCTATCTTCAATCCGTTTCTTCTGTGTAAATCTGTGTATTGAATGTTTGCAGACTCGTGTTGATCAGTCAGACTTCATATCTGATGTGGCACACAGAAGCTGCATTTGTGTATAAAGTGTGTATTTCCCAACGCACACAGACACAAAGAGGAAGTGGAGCTTTGACTCAGGACTGTCAGCTGCCTGTCATCATGCTGCAATTTATACCACACAGGCAGAATCTGTTTGTACCCGAATTGTTGCTCTTTTTACATTTATGTTTCATCACGTTTCAGTTTTAAATTTGGCTGTAACATTTTAAACGTGCTTTTATTTTGCGTGAAACACTTTATAAAGCGCTGACACGATCATCAACCGAAGTTATCTGACTCTTACCAGCAGGAGCAATGTCATTTCCATGACAACCAACTATATTTAACCACAGAGGAGGCAAACAAGACGACACAAATACGACAAAACAGCCAGTTCAGTTTGTTTTGTTTCCTCTTCAGTCAGCTGTCAGTGAACAACATGAATAACGTGTGAATGTTACCGTCTGGTCAGTGAAACGGTGCATTGTGGGACGTGATGTCAGAGGGAACCAGCTCACCTGGTGATTTCTCTGAAAGGTTGTATTTTTGTGTTTCGTGAACAGCTGACTGAAAGGTGCCAAAAAGAAACTAACGCATTAACAGACGCCATCATACATATTATATTACGGCACTTTTACACTTAGTACAGCCTAGCCTATAGCTTAATACAATACTGTGGTCTACAAATACATCCAACCCCCCTTCCCTATTGATTGAAATGTAGCCTAATGTGCTGCTGCCATTGTTATGTGACGTCAGTCAGCTGCTTCTTCATGAAGTCGGGGTAGATGAATTTGCCCCGAGTTCACAAGTAGGAACTAGCATAAAACTCCCGAGGAGGGGAGGACACATTACGATCACTGACATCACAGCCAACATCTGCACTTTCTAGGACCAAAAGTTATTTATCTGATTGTCCTCAAAGAGTTTATTGCTGTGAGGTGCCATGAGGGAGCTGCCCCGGCCCCCTTCTCTACAAAGATCCATACTTATGTATGCTGACGATTGGACGTTATACGACTCTGCTGGCACCACTGATGATATAACTGGCTCAGCTGGAAAAGGTGGATGATCGGAAAATCCGAATTTGTCCAAATCCAAATCTATGCTTTTCTGATCCAGAGCCAGACTAATCTGCAATCTGCAATTAAAGCCGTCATTGCAGACTCTGGGAGCAAGTTAAAGAAACCAGGCTGTTGGTTCTCTCTTGGTTTGATATGTTGTTAATAAAAATGTGCAGAAGCATCAACAGGAAATGTTCTCTTGTAGCCCTCTAGATGTTCTGAATATCTGAACTGCCCTGTTCATATCACACCGGCATCACACATGCTTCAAAAGCTAATGCTGATGCTTTTAACAATAAACACTCAAGTCAGTTCCTAGAGTATCTTGATAAAACGAGAACACTTCAGGACTGCACCAGCTCTTCGTGAAGTCCTTCCTAAGTTCTTAGTAACTGCTAGCTGTAAACAGGAAGTCGCTGTAGCATCACAAGCTAGCATAACTTCCAAACACTACAGTTTTAGAGGCTCAAAAGATGCATCTTTGTAAATGTCGGCACAATTATTATTATTAATATTTATTTCTGTCTGCATACACGGAGAAATCGGTATGTTTCAGAGTTAGTAGTATTCATACAGTTTATAATGAGAGGGAAATATCTGATTATGCTAAGTTAACTGATGTTATTAACTCACTGAGTCAAATGTTATTAGCATAACATTTCGTAATTTGAGGTGTGTTGTGTAATTTTTTACGAAATGTAATTTAAAATCTTCCCGTTTCAGGTCAGAGATGTCGACCGTACTCCAAATCACCTCTTTTACTTTTCATTCTAAACGGCTCAGATATTAGCATGCTCACATTAGCTTTGTCAGTTAGCTAACAACAGTTACACCTGCAGTTAGTGGCTGTAAATATTTAGCAACAACTAATCTCTACGTAAGAACTAGTTAGTGAGCTGCAACCTGTTTTAATTTAGTGATAATAAAACTCCACTTAGTAACACTGACGTTAGAAACAAGAGGAAGTTTGAACTTATGAACAGCTGCTGACACAGACTGTTGATGTCATGGTTTGAGGGTATGTATGTTATTTCCTGTATTATTTTTGAAATATTCTCCTTCCCTCATGTGTCTTGGGGTTTTGCTTCCTGTCTTTGTTTACCTTTCCCACCAGTTTTGATTGTTTGCGCCGCCCTGATCGGTTTCAACTGTGTCTCGTTGTCTCCCCTCACCTGAGTGTATTTAGTCTGTGTGCTTCCTTTGTTCTGTGTCAGTTCGTCTTTGTCCCTGTATCAAGCGTCCCGGCATTTCTTATCTGTGAGTTCTGTTGGACTGATTCTTTGTTGCCTGGATTTTAGACATTTGAACTTTGCGTGCTCCCTGTTGGATTTGTTTGCCTTGTCGGACTGATTCCCCGGTTTTGACCACTGCCTGCCTGAAACCCGTGTAAGCCTTTATTCTTTATTAAATCATTTATCTCTACCAGCCTGCCTCCATTGTCTGCATGTGGGTCCAATCCCTTGTTTCCCTCTGCTACCCTGCTTGACACCTCAGTCACAACAGTCATTTAGACTGAACTTGTGTACATGTGACCTCACCTTAACCTTGACACGTCACATGTCTGACGAGTATGTGCGTGCGTGCATGCTCGTGCGTGCGTGCACGTGTGTGTACCTACAGGAAAGGCGATCTCACACAGTTTGTGTGTCCAGTCGTCCAGCTGTTGTTTGTCTGCAGCGAACATGTAGATCTTCTCTGTGGTCTCGATCAGGAAGGGTCCCGTGTCTTTGGGACAGCCGTCCATCTCCACCTCCGACACCCGGATACAGTCCGCCAGACGGATCACCTAGGAGACACATTCAGGCTCTTATCACCAAGGTAACAGTGTGCATTATCGCTACGGCAGAAGAGTAGAATTTAGCAGAAGAAATTATTGCATCATAAAATAAAACCTAACTAGCCAAACTTGTGGTCTTCCTGTGCAGAAAGTAAGTACAGTAGAGTAAAACTGAACAGAGTGCTGCAGAGCTCAGCAGAGTACAGTAGAATCTGGTTTAAGACTACAGAACAGTAGAATAGAAGGAGCGAAGAACAATGTAGAGCACAGTACAGGGTAGAGTAGAGTAGAAGGCAATAGAGTACAACAGAGTGCAATGAAGTATGGTACAGTACAAAAGGATACAGTATAGTAAAGTAGAATACAGTAGAGTAGATCAGAGTAGAAATTAGTACAAAACTTCAATAAAGTATAGCACAGTAGAACACAATGCAGTATAGTAGAGTAGAATATAGTAGTAGATCAGTTCAATTAGAAATTCAGTTGGGCCGGATTTTAAAACCAGGAAGTGTAGACGGGCCAGACATCTTCAGCCTATTTAAAACCTGTTTTTAGTTTTTGGTAATGACACATTTGAAAGGCGTTTGGAGATGGCGCCAAAATAAACAAACACTTGCCAGTCCAGGCAGCGTTAAACGGCGGTTTCCATTGTCAAATTCACGTTTCAGGGTTGACAGAGACATATTGTCAGCATAGCACTTCCTGCTTGTGACTGTCGACAGCCAGATGTTGAGAAGCTGCTCGGCTGGTCGGAGCTCACACGAGAAAACATTGATTTGTGAAAGATGTGATTGGCGGCGTCGCAACATCCGTAAACATCCCGCCCGATCGGTACTGAGCATGTGCAGCTCTCAGCAGGGATGAGCAGGATGCGAGACGGCTGACTCGTTAGCTGCTTCCATACACTTTACATGTAGTTTACTTATTTTGTCATCAGATTTATGTACGCCGGGCCGCTCGGAGGCTGCTGCTGGGCGGACGTGGCCCGCGGGCCGCCAGCTGAATAGGCCTGTAGTAGATTAAAGTAAAGTCAAACAGGTACAAAGTAGAACAAGGTAAACTATTATATTACTAATATTGTTTAACAGGGTACAGTGAAGTAGAGTAGAATACAGTAAACAGAACAGGACAGAATACAGTAGAGTATATTCGACCTTCTTGTGTTCTTGCTGTTTGCGTAGATTTTTGTCGATCTTCTCCACGCTTCCTCCATCTTTATACTCAAAGAACTCCAGTCTGGAAATCGAACAGGAGCTTTCTCTGTACAGGATGCACCACACGCGCTTCCACTTCTACACACCGAGACAGACAGTAGACGTTAGAATATGCAGTTATTAACAGTTCAGTCAGACAGCAGATGTATGTTCAGGCTCTGATCCTGTAAACACTGAGCTCAGCACAGAGAGTGGTGCAGGTGGAGGCTGATGAACTGTCATACCGTGCTGTTACTGTTATTTTTACTGTTGCTGTCACTGTCAGCGCCGCTGTTCCTGCTCCTGCTATTGGCCCTGTTGCTGCTTATCTTATAACTTGAGATGGGGAACGAAATGCAACAGAGGTCCCAGCCAGACCCGAACCGGTCGCTACTGTTCTCGAGAATCATTCTGAGGTACTCGTACGTTACTTGAGTATTTCACTTCTGCTCCACTGCAATTCAGAGGCAAATATTGTACTTTTTACTCCACTACATTTATCTTACAACTTCAGTTACTGGTTCATTTTAAGATCAAGGTTTTACGTACAAAATATATGCTCAGTTTATAAAATATGGTGCGTGATAGATCAGTTGTCATGGATTAAACTATCCAACAGTATGAATTAAGTGAAAATGTGCTTAGTTTTCACCAGCTACAACATAAAATGCTGCTTTCACCCTGATGCATGTGTAATAATAATTCAATAATTTAATGCCACGCAGGAGTCGTTCTGCTGCCTAATGAGTACTTTTACTTTTATACTCTACTTAAGTGTGAGTTTGACAGCAAGAGTTTTACTTGTAGTGGAGTAATTTCACCCTGAGGCACTGCTTCCACCGCTGCTGCTGTAACGTTACTGTCACTGCTGCTACAGACCCGTTACGCACTCATCCATGTTGTGTTAGCAGTGGCGTTGTGTGTTTTGTTGGCGCTGCGTGTTAATGCCGGTGTTTGTACCTTTCCAAACCTCTGCTGCAGCAGGTAGAGCATCCCCTGTTTCCTGATGTCCACCTCCATGACGGCACTGCAGATCCTCCTCTCCTCCTCCTTTCCTCACCTCTTCTTTCTCTTCTTCTCTTTGTGCTCCACTTTTCTCAACGTCTGCCTCCTCTCCTCTCTTCCTCCACTTCCTCCTCCCCTGGTGTGTTCTCCTTTCCTCCCTTGTCTTGCCTCCTTATATTTCCTCCTTGCTTCCCTCACCTCCTCCCCTCACCCTCCTCTCTGACTTTCTGCTTCCTCTTCTGCTTAAAGTCTCACTCCTCTCGTCTCCTCTTCTTGTTGCCCCCTTTCTTCTCTTGTGCTCCTCTTCTTCTTTCCTGCCTCCTCCTCTTCCTCTCTGTTGCTTTGGCTTTGCTCCTCTTCACCTCCTTTCTTTTGCCCTGCGTAGTTTTTCACTCTTTTCGTTGCGCTTGTGTTCACCAGCTTCTCCTTTATCTCCACCACCTGTTCTCCTTTCACCTCCTTTCGTTTTGGTCTTTTTCCTCTCCTTTTTTCTCCGTTTACTCACTCGACTCTATCCAGTTTGGAGAGTTTCACCCTCTCCTCTCCTCCTCTTTTCTTTCCTCCCTCTCTCGCTCGCTCTCTCGCTCTGTCTGTGGTATCAGAGTGATGCAGAGAAACGTTGAGTGTGTCGTCTCTGTTTCCTGCTTTCGCACTGTTGCAACATGTAATGCAGAACTAACTGGCCGTGAGAATGCGATCCTCCTCTTTCAGTATCGTTCCTCCCTTCCTCCATGTCACACTTCACGGGTTTGATCAAATTAACCTTCCTTTCTGCTCTGTGGTCACTTTACCTTCTGTTGTTGCTTTTCACTTTTGTCTCTGCTCACCACCTGTTCCTCTATAAACTCCTAAAAACATAATTTGGTGTCATGCCCCCCCCCGGTGGTCATGTTAAATTATCAACAGTAAAAGTACTCAATGTGCAAAGAGAACTGCTTTATTTGATGGTGTTTTATTTTATATATAATTTATACGATTGAGTCCTGCAAACCTCATTTTCTTAAAACAAGTGAAAAAAGGAAAAGTCGATATTTTAGTTTTTAATTGAAATCAATTAGCTTTAAAAACTCTCTGGAAATGAACGTCTGTAGCTTGGAACAAGGAAGAATAAGTTAAAATTATATTTCATAAAATACACAATATTATAATATGTTAAGGATTAATAAACAAGTTAATTAGCATTAAAACAGGAATGTTTTTTTTTTACAACAGATTGTGTCTCTTATTTTAAACAAAATAAGACTTCAAGTCTCAGTTAAAGAATAAAAATAAGCAGATTTTGCACTGAGCAACACATCGTAGTCTATAAACTGATCACATGTTTTGAAAGTAAAATCTTAATTTGCAAAATAACTAATCATTTCCAGTGACAGATAAATGTTGTGAGGTAAAATGTAGGCCCGCAGTATAGATGCAGTGGAGTAAAAGTATAAAGTAGCAGAAAAATGAAAGACTCTAATAAAGTACAAGTACCTCAATATTGTATTTAAGTACAGTACTTGAGTAAATGTACTTTGTTACTTGTAAAGTTCCTGAGAAGTCATTATGAAGTGTTGCCATGGAGCCTGAGGATGACAGACTACATTTACCTTTCAGAGTGATATGTGTTATATATTATACTATTGAATTATTATGGCTGATGCATTAAAATGGTGGAGCTAACTTGAGCTACTGCTGTTGGGTTTTTTAATCCGGGGGTTTGTGGAGGAGGAAAAGATGCTGTGTGAGCTGAAAGGGACAGGTGCACGCAGGTGTTGTAAAAACAACAGGAAGTTAGTTAATGTGGTTTGGCTGCTGATTGGACGGCTCACCAACGCGGTCGGCAGGTGGAGCTGCAACAGTGACACACAGCAAAATGAGGAGATTATAACACAAAAAAACCCTCCCTCCTCCTCAGAGTCGTAACTCCGTCAGACCTGAACTCTCAGACATCAAACTCACGTCGAGTCGTTCAGTGCGACTGACTCGTCCAGAGGAGATCATCGTCTCTGCAGAAGCTGCCTGAGAATCCTGCTGTTTCTAAGTTTCCTTCAGTCTCGCAGTGATCCAGAGACAGCCGTCTGTCCGTCCACGGGTCCACTGCAGACAGGAGCTGCTGACTGCTGGTTCGGCTGCTCTGACGGGACAGTCTGACTGCATGTGAACACATACAGGCTGAAATAAACAGGGATTGATTTTGGCCTGAAGATGGTGACATTGCTCAGCTCTCCGGCGGAGAAATAAAAGGCCCAGAGTGCAGAGTTCATATTCATTTATTACACAAGAGAAGACGAGCACACAGTTCAGCTACTGTAGGTCAAACTTCCTCAGATTTGTTCATTATTCTGTTTTAAGTCCTCACTGATGTTTTATTACTTTCTTTATTTCCTGCAATCCTCATTCTCTTTGTACTGTTAATAATCCAGCATACATTTCTAAATAATTCCAGTAGTTTGTAATTATCAGTTTTCAAAATTACCACTGAGAGGAAGAGAAATTAATAATCAAAACAGGAGCAGTGTGAACGGAGCCTCTCAGCAGGTTAAATTAGACTTGTTTGCGTTTTTGCTCTTTAAACAGACAGTTGGATCAGTTTTCCTTCTCTTCTCTCTTCATCCCTCCATCTTCTTCTTCTTCTTCTTCTTCTTCCCTCCTCACTGACGGCAGGTTGCTGTAGGTTTTGGTCCAGTAGGTGACGTAGTCTGATCTCAGGTCGTATCTGAAGAGACGACACAGAAGAATTACAATCAAAAAGGAAATCTCTCTGTCCTCCAACAGAAAACCATCATCTGTCTTCATTTCATCCTCTCCACTTCTCAAAGTTTTATTGTTTCCATCTCAATAAAATACAGTAGAACAGAATAGAAAATGTGCTACAGAGGAGACGAGTCAGCTAGTAGAGTATAGAATAAAGTGCAGTATGATAATAATATACAGTAGCACCGAGAAAAATAGAATAAAGCATACAATTTTGCAGAATGTGTAGAATAAATGAAAAAGTAGAAGAGAGTAAAAACAGTACAGCAGAGTGCAGCAGAAAAGAGTCAGAGACAGTGCATGGCAGTACGGTACAGTAAAGCAGAAGTACTATAGAGACAGCAGAGTAGAATACAGTTTACGATATAATACGCTGCAGAAGAGAACGGTAGAATAGTTTCAAGTAGAGCAACAGTAGAGTAGGACGCAGAAGAAGGCTGTCCAGCACAGTAGAACACAGCAGAGCACAATAAAGAACACCAGAGTGCTGTAGAATCACAGTAAAACTCAGCAGAACCCAGTAGACTACAGTAGAGTGCAGTGTGGTACCTGACGGAGGACTTGGTGATGTTGTGGTTGATGGTCAGGTAGGGCTGGTGGAGTTTGGTGAAGGGAGGCCAGAGAACTGGGACTCTACTGTTGCCTGTATTGGGATCACTGGACAGGAGGAGAGTGAGAGTTTACACCAGTATGAGAAAAAGTCGGACCAGTTCACACCGTTTCAGATCTGTTTTCACCAGTCCAGATCGGTCCAGGCCAGCTTAAACAATTTCACACCAATGCAAACCATTTTAAACCAGTTCAGATAACTTCTAACTGGTTCAAACCAGTTTAAAGAAGTTCAGACAAGTTCAAACCAGTTCAGACCATTCTAAACCAATTCACACTTGTTCAGACCTGTTCAAATCAGTTTTAACCAGTTTAGACTAGTTTAAACTAAGTTCATATTAGTTCAGACCAGTTTGGACCACTTTATAAAGAAGATACAACCGCACAGCTGGCACAGTTTAAACTAGTTCACACCAAACTGGCTCAGACCAGTTTAAACACTTCAGATCAATTCAACCAGAGACCAGTTCAACTAGTTCACAATACTTCAGACCAGTTTATACTACTTAAAACCAGATCAAACTACTTCAGACCACTTCAGACTATTTCAAACCAGTTCAGACTACTTCAGACCAGTTCAGACTACTTACAGAGGACAAACAAAGACATTATTTCATAACCAAACTCACCAGTTAGTCTAGTTTGGATCAGTGGACCGGTAAAGAGCAATAAAGACAAGTATTTACTGGTCTGGTTTGAGAGAAACCACAGTCAGAGGCAGACCTGGTTGTACTCAGGTGTTTTGACCTGTGTGTTTGCAGTGCATGCTGGGAGTTTACCCGGTCCTGGCAAAGTTGGTCCAGTATGCGATCATGTACCGGGACACGTCTCGGTGTTGGGGAAGTAGACCAGCGGGATGGAGAAGGGTTTACCAAACAGGTACTGCAGGTCTTCAGCGTGCTCTGCCTCCACCCAGTGAGGGAATCCTGGGATACGAGTCTTCATGTCGAACAGGTAGGAGTAGGTACGGGCTCCACTGAGGGACAAACAACAGGAAACACACAAGAGGTACATTTGGGTCATTTTTAAATATGAATTCTTTATCTTTATTCAGCGTGTAGTCTGTCTCCTCAGTGGCCTCGTGTGTAGTTCAGTTACAACCACCAAGCAGTGTGATATTTGTGATACCATATTGGCCTAAATCACTTTAATACACAGTGAAATATAATCTACATTTTCTAATCCCATGTCCAATTGTTCCATTGTCTCTCAGTCTTCTCTCTTCCTGTTAAACATTAAAATATTTTTAATGACTCATTGCAGCTGATATCAAAGGAGGTGTGTATTTAGATTTCAGTTGGCAAAATCTTTGTTTACATTTTCTAAAGAGCGTGGTTGAGGTCTATTTATTTATTTCTCCCTCATCCCCCACCTCCAGATCTAATATCAAGGGTGTGGGTATAACTCTCAAAATTTAAATCACTGCGGTCTGCATTCACATTGACCGCGTGCGACTCTTTGTTGATGACCAACGTGTTTATAAAGACAAGACGAACAAGAAGGCAAGTGCAACAAAACACGAGCACTTTACAACAACAACATCCGCCACCGCCCCGCTCCATGACTTGCTGGTCAAGCAAAGGAGCACCTTCAGCGGAAGACTCATCCCCCCACAATGCACCACAGAGCGCCACAGGAAGTCACTCCTGCCTGCGGCCATCAAACTATTTAACTCCTCCCTCTAAGTGTCAGTCTGTTTGACCCGAAGTCACTAAACTGGACATTGATCATTAACATCTCTGCAATACTTGAATAACTGTGCAATATTAGTTTTCCCCATGTTAGTTTTTCTTATTTATTGCTACTGATACTATATACCTCAATTACTCTTCGACAGTACATGCACCTCCGCTTATTAATATTATTTATTACATAAGGAGTTACATTGTATTTAGACTGTACTTTCATCACCAACCGGTAAACCCACTTGGTACTTGACACTTAGTTTATCTTACACTTATACCGACATGATACTTAACTTATTTCTGACCTGTTTTATAGTGTTTATTTTTGCTAGTACTTCCTCCTGTGTGCACTGACGTAAAGACGAGCTACTGTAACAAAGAGTTTCCCCTCGGGGATCAATAAAGTATTTCTGATTCTGATTCTGAACATGTAGCCATTGTGAAGGTTTTAACAAAGAGATGTCACATGCAGCTTTTCTGCTTTCATCGACTTCAAGAGGGACCATGCTGACACGTCATGCTCTTCTATATATACTACAATCAGGGGTCTGCGAAGTGTAATGGCAAGAACAAACGTACTGCATCACTGTATAACATACACATGACTCTCTGATATATACTGTACAGTATGTCTCTTTTGTGTACCAGGCACATAACTGTTTGGCATCAATACTTGCTCTGTGTATGATTGTTTGGACTACGTGATGAGAACATTTTTATTGATAATGATGATATGGAACTACAAAACATGATATGACCGTTGTGTCCAGACTTCAGTGACACTCGTCTCCCCGGTCTGAGGAGCCGGACCCTGAAGACTGGATAAATAACTGATGCTCCTCTCCCTCTGGACTCATTCAGAGCAGATTAGACTGATGTATGTTTTGCTGCTGTGAGTCCGTCTGCAGACGCTTGAAGTAAACCTACAGAAAGACAAGTGGTTGCCTTGAGTGTTTCTTTATTCCACAGAATTGCCACTGCAATTTGCCGTTGTCAGCGTTTTCACTCGCGTGAGAGGACTTGGGCGCTCGGAGCGGCAGGTTAAGACCGTGCACGGCTAGAGTCTGGGACTCTGTACCTCAACCTCCCCGATAAGGAAGGGTTGAGACGTGGGGGCCTGCCACCCTGAGTGTCCGAGGCTCGCTCACCGCTGTGATCCAGTGAACCTAGTGGCTGTGGCAGCACTCTCTTTCTGGTGAGTTTATTCAACGGGTATACCGATCCTTGCTACCGTGAGGGGTGTGCGTGACAGACGTGTCAGCAGGGCAGGTCAGGGGCCGCTGTGTGAATCATTGCAGTATTTGGCCAAATTTTTCACTGTCAGACAAGGGTATTTCTTACAGACCGGTTCTTTTCCACACACTCCTGCCTCACTCATTAGGTTCCCTCGTGGGTTGTTTAAAGATTCGTAGTTTGGAACTCATCTTTAAAAAGGGTGGAGTGAGTTGTGACTTGGGGTGTGTTGTGTAAAGCGCTTAAACAGTGATACGTGTGAAAATATTGATGCGTGTGAGTGTATTCACAGACACATGAAAGAGTGACTGTGTGAAAAATGGTGTGAATGCCAAACAGATGATCTGAGAGGGCAATAAAACAGCCCACTCTTAGAGGCATTGAAGGGTTTATTTTTTTCCGTTCTCAAGTGAGTCTGTAAACTATCTGGCTAACTTTCCCTTAGCAGCCAGCTTCAAGGTCCTTTTTTCTCCTCTTAACAGTGGCAGAAGCGCTCCTAAGAATCCAGCCAAAATATTAAAGAGCACAAAGAGGCCATTTAAAACATCAAACAAAGTTATTGTAGTTGGGGAATCGGGGTTAAAGACTAAATATGGGTTCTAACAATTGCAAAACTTCTGAGAATGAAAAATCAAATCTCCTATCGCCCTCGTTGAAATCCTCTAATATAAACTACATGATTACCAATTATGGTAAGCACAGCCTTGACCAGCTGGACATCTGGGTAAAAGAATTTGGGTTTCCATCAACTGGCAGCTTCTCTCTCAGACAGATTGAGATATTAAGAGACAAATTAGAAAAGAAATAAGCAATTTAAAGCAGACTGGAAGGCTTATGCTTGTTGGCAACAAGAAGCACAAAAAGGCAGGGACAGATTCACCAAACACCTCTGTGTCTCAGTATGTCCCACAGTGTGCCAAGCTGGACCCTGACCTGGACCTGGACTTGGCCCCCGTCAGAGGAAGTCAGCCTCAACAACGAGCAGCAGCAGAGCCACAGCCTCAGCCACAGACTGTGGCCTCAATATACCCGGATCTCGGAGGCCTGGATGAGGCAACGGTAGGACAAGGATCAACAGACTCTTTCATTCCCGCACCTCCAACATACAAAGAGGCCTACAAATCGCATCGGGTGGGCCAATCACCCCCATTCACCCTTCCAGCCCTCATCACACTCGAAACAACAAGATGGCGAGACTGTAGCAGAGTTCTAGCACCTCACAACGTCTGGTCCAAGGGCCCTTGCAGATGCGTTTCACACATCAAAAACAAGATGCCAAGACACATCAGCAAGAAGAGGAGCTCCATTGTTTGTTGTATTTGGCTGAACAACAAGAAAAAGTAAAAAAATATCACGTGTGCGACAGCTTAAGAACAGGACCAAGGATGTGGAATAAAGTACATATAATGCGCTTGAAATGTATGACCTTGCATACATTATCTGGAGAAACCTTCACCACTGAAGTTGATGTTAACAACACTGAATGTACATCCTGTGGCATTTGTCTACTGTGGCTAGGATCGTCAATGTTACCGTTAGCTTAGCTGCTTGCAGCCTGTACATGACTGTCATGTTGCGTTTAGAATGATCGATCTTAAAATAAATGTCATTTTAAAACACTGTTTTCCTCATTTTGTGTATTTTTGACATATTTGTGGACTGTTTTGCTCTACAGGTGCTAAAACTGTAAAACCTGCTCTGCAGTAAAGAAGAGGACAAAATTAAAAAGACCGTTCTGTGATAACAAACTTTCACCAGCACCAACTACAACTTTAAGCCTGGTCTTTGGACCAATCAGGGCTGACCTGGAGTTGTTGGCGTGGAGCTGGAGGGCTATCTGAGTGGGAACCAGGAACAGGAAGTCAGTCTCGATGTCGGCCACCGTCTTCTTCACCACCTCCTGCTCCGGAGGCGAACCCCAGTGAGACGAGTAAGCGCTGAAGGCCGAGCTGATGGCGGCATTCCCCTTCTCTTTAGTCAGACCAGCCAGCAGACCCTCCACCTGCTCTCTGAGGAGCACACAGGAGGAGAAACATGGTTACACAACCAGAACAGTTCTACCACTTCTTATCCAGATCACAAGATTTTATCTCTTTAGCTCGAAATCACCCTATTCTTTTCATGGCCACGCCTTCGTTACGTCATTTGTTTGAGAGAACAAATTACAAATTCACAGGTAGCCGAAAAAACAGCGATCCGAATCTGACTGCCTGGTCACTGGATTCATTAATTACTTGTGATGCAGAATCAATCCAAGAACCAGGTGCTAAAACTGAGCCTGCAGGGGCCTTGTAGTGGGGGGAAAAGTGAGACTGACTACCAAGGGTCCCAATGGGAGGAGGGCCCTCGCAAAGCCTGGAATGAAAAGTTTGTTTTTGTTTGCATTTTTTTAATTTCTAATTAATTAGTGTCATAACAAAATTAAAATCGTCTGAATAAATTGGTTGAGAGACTGAACTTTGTATCCAAAAGAAAAATAGTGGCGGCTCTCTTAGGCCCCTGTCACCCCTTACAAAAGGTTCAACATGGTTTAGTCCGCCCCAGCAGGGGATTTGTCTCTAAATGCAGCTAATGGAGCCGAGTGGCTGCTGCTGCTGCTGCACAAACATGCACTGTGAGTCAGGTCTTTCCCCAAGAAAGGGAAATCAGGGTACCAAAAAAAGAAAAGAAAGGGAAAAGAAGGAAAACAGCTTGAGACAAGGTGAGCTCATGAAGTGGCTACTAAAAGTTATGACAAGCAGTGGCCTGTATGCTGCTAACTGGAGCTGGACCTCAGCCCCTGTTTGAATCCAGCTTTAGAGGTGTTGGCATGTGGATTTTGTTACCTTTGGACAGAGCCAGGCTAGCTGTTTCCCCCTGTTTCCAGTCTTTATGTTAAGCTAAGCTAAGCTAAGCTAACTAGCCGGTACATACATGAAAGTGGCATCAATCAAAGAGGATTTCCCTATTCCTTTAACACTTAATTATACTGATCTATGAAACTTTTTGATATTTCAACCCACAAAGATGTTGATAAAGTACGTTTACAGTTTTGGGATTTGTCTTTTTTGTAATTGTGTAATTGTACTGTCACAGGAAAGTCAAAAGTCCATAAAAACTGCCAGGACTACTAAGAAGATACCAGATGTGTTTATCCACTGAGTCTAGGGGGAAACAGCATGTTCATGACAAGGTCTGATGACCGAGGGCTGTGCTCTGCACGGTTTTTTCCTCTAACTTGAATGCTTCTTATGTTCAAACGGACAGATCAAGATCATTTTACAACACCCCATTAATGCCTCTATTCAGTGAAAATTAAAACAAAAGAACCCTGAAAGCAGTATTATAGGTATAACATCGGTTTATTACTATATATACACTAGCAGCCAATTACGCGAGCAGACTCCTACATTTCCTGTCAGTGATTCTAGGTGTATTTAGGCAAACTGAAGGCAGAATGAAGTTCTTTTTAATGAAACGTATCGATGTCAGGGACGCATACCCTTATATTACTTGGTATGGGATTAAAACCCAAATTTGTGGTATTACCCACTCCTCCCGAGCAAAGTTTCTCTTCTTCATCTTTTGAACCAATAACTACAATCCCAGCTTTTTTTTTTTGGTTGGACAAACACTTGAGTCGTCCACACACTGATGTCACAGGGGCAGTTTTTAAAGCAGTAAAGCGGATGAATTTATCAGGATCAACAGCTATATAGGGATCGGTGTCGTCAGCATAGTGATGAAACTTAATATTGTGCTTCTACGTGATGATTTCTGTATGTGGTAACTGAAAGGACTGAAAAACTGTGGGCCCAGAATTGAGCCTTGTGGGACTCCCAATGAGTTGTGTTTGCTGGCTGTAGAATCACAGATTCAAAATGACATTCTCTACTTTTATTATTATTTTGTTATGAATAAAAAGTGTAAATTTTCTATTGTAAAGGTGGCATATTCGCCCACTCAATTGTAGCTATGTGTTATTTTATATACATTATACGCACTATATTTTTTTATCTTTAGATACCCCCCCCGTCCCTTTCTATTTAATGCATTTTGATTTGAGTAAGAGGCACGAGAGCAACTGTGGGTAGGCTATATAAGCTGTGGGCTTGCGCTGCGTTCTTCAGTTGGCAGTTACACACAGAAAGTATAGCTACTGAAGACCAGCCAAATCATTGTTTTTTGTCATTTATTATTTCAGGTAAGCGTTCATACCATTTAGCAGTAATGTTGGCTTTCTATTTATTGTGCCGGTATTCATTGTAGATATTTAGTTTGTAGTTTGTTAGCGGTATTTGCGCTAGCACTGTATTATAAACAGGAACGAGCTGGCACTAGCTTGCCGTTTACGAGTGGTTGCTGTCAAATTACACCTGTCATGTCTAAGGGAGTCAGATGCAACGTTCGCCTGACTCCACTGATACATATATAAGTATAGGAATTAATGTTGTGATACGTCACCTGTAAACAGAGAATGAATAAGAGAGATTATATTGTGAATGTAATTGTTGAGTGACTGAAGGTATAAGGGAATAAGATAATTGTTTTATACTGGTAATGATAAGAATTGTAGATAATAGAATGAAATAGAATGAGCACTGTCAAAACCCTTATATATAATTGATCGTTTTAATAGCATACTTTTATAACAGCATATTTATGCTTATTGTGATTCTAGCGGCCTATTGATTTTAAATGGAAATATTTAGTGATTGCATGATTATTACTGTATTTTTAAACATTGAGATTTTGATATAATTCTGTGATTTTAATAATATATTGTTAGAGTAGTGGAGTGTTAGGGAATGCAGTTAAAGCAGGTTTGTAGTTCCGTGGTGTTTCAGTACTCACACAGAGGTGACATTTTTCTTGTTGATGGAAGGAACGTCGACTCCAGCAAAGAAGTGTCCGTCCATGCTGTTAACTCCGGCCAGGTAATCAAAATGAGCCGTGTTGTGAAACAGCTGACTGGGCTCATCTGGAATAAAATCCCCATCGATCACCGGAGCGAGTTGAAGGAGATCCATGACCACACCTGCAGGGAGGAGAGAGACTGAGATAGAGTTGTCCACCCTTATGGAGGTCCACAAGAGTCTGTACAGTCA
This sequence comes from Siniperca scherzeri, assembly GCA_027580175.1. NCBI lineage: Eukaryota > Metazoa > Chordata > Actinopteri > Centrarchiformes > Sinipercidae > Siniperca > Siniperca scherzeri. The sequence goes on along the minus strand of CM050846.1, from coordinate 505,992 downwards.
CCGAGTGCTTGAGAGCATTGAGGAGTGAGAAAGACAGGTGAGGAGACAGACAGACAGCCAGCTGATCAAATCAACATAAATCCAGGTTAATGACATCTGTATCCTCGGCTATATGAACATTTAAAATGATCGAACACAGAGAACGTTAGAGATGAATAAAGGTTGTTTTCTTAAACGACCCTAACTGCGCAGTTTACAACATTTTAGAAAAGCTCAGTTTTCCCTGAACACACTGAAACACCAAGCTAGAGTTTAACATTTACAAACTCTGGAGGACAGAGTTTTGGAAAAGCTCTATTTTTGGGGTAAGAACAACGCTGTTTTCATCTGGGAGAGAAAGATTTGTTTACAAATTTAATCAGCTTTTGCTCAAAAGACAGTAAAACTGTGAATGAATGGTTACTTCAGTGCGGTTGTTGTAGTTATATATTCATATCATAGACTGTATATAAAGATGGATGACATGACAACTCCACAAAAGTGAAGCCAAAACATCTGGATCGCCCCCGGGTGGCTGGCTGCAGTACAGGTCATAAACCCCACCCCCTCCATGTTAGTGGATGGGACATGAGCCAAACTAAAAACTCAAAGTACACATCAAAAGAATGTTTTCCCAAAGATGGTTTCTGTCAGTTTAGGTCGTTCTCTTCATGTTGATGTTTGTTCAAGTGTTCGTTTTTCGGATAAGTTTGGTTTTAATTAGTTATTTGATGCTATAAAAAGGGGGTTTCATATCATGATTGACAGCTGAGCTCTGCTCGTGATTGGGTCGGCTGGGTGTGTGGGCGGGACCTCGATACCGCGGCTCAAACCCAGATCACTACTGCGCAGACTCTGGCTCCAGATGACGTCACCAGTGCAAGATGGTTGCTCCCGTATCTGGGATATTATGGCTTCATTTGTCTACAGTGGGAGGAAATGGAGACGCGTCATCCATCTTTATATACAATCTGTTATTCATGTACTTAATGTATGTACACAGTGTATCAGAATTTCTTCCTGTAATAATAAATGTGTTGCTGGTCGTTCCTGCTGATCCCACTGAGAATCAACAGCTCAGTCTGCAGCTTTCTGATCACTGTAAAATCACCAGTGGATCAAACCAGGTGAATATTAGACCAGTCACCTGACAGATGAACACACTGAGGACTCCACTGGGATGAACATGTTGCTCTGTTTCTGATGGAAGTAACATCACGCAAGTGTTTCTTAACATTAGAGCCATAAGAACTAGAAGAGAATATAGCCAAACAATTTAAAAACTGCTCTGACATGTTGTGAGTCAATACAGTGTAAAGGGTGTTTGGGGTCTAAGTTCTGCTCTCTACTGGTCAAAAGCTGTTTAATGCAGCTTTAATCACAATGAGGTCAAAAAGCAGTAAAGAATCATGTTTCAGTTAATGCAGATGTGATTTTCTGTTCCAGGTGTTTCATAGAAAAGGTTTCAGTCGTGGTCGTCTGGACGCTGTTTTCAGAATCAAGACGTTTCGGCTCCCATCAGAAGTCATTCTCAATTGTGAAAATGGTCTGAGAACTCAGAAATTTAAGATACTCTGTGTTACATAAGCCCCGCCCTCAGGGAGGAGTCTACCTGAGTATCTGTTGATTAGCTAGTTTCACCTGAAACTGACCTAATAGTTTCCATGACGGCCCAGTAATCAGTAATCAGGCCTATTGTTTTCTGGCTGCACCTCCCTCATCACTGTTAAGTACCTGATTAGCATGTGATTGGCTTGACCACGGTGTTAATACACTGTGGTAAACTTTGGGCAGGTTGAATCTCAGACCACCATTTCTGTCCAAAGAGGGGTTTTCTTTTTTCACAAAAATGGCTTCTTTGACTCCTCTTTCAAACCAACTCTTCTCTCTACTTAGACTCTTCACCTCGCTGTCTTCAAACGTGCGGTTTGTAGCTTTTAGATGCAAACGCACGGCGCTCTGCGATCCCGAGTTAGCGTGTCGTCTGTGCTGATAAAGTCTTTTGTGAAGTGGCTGTTTGGTCTCGCCTATGTACCGTTCTTTGCAGTTTTCCTCACTGCACTGAATTGAACCAGGTAACACTTTAAGACAGAAACTCGTTCATCCTAAGGACAAGATGCCCACACAGAAACAGAGCAATGTAGTTTATTCAATTCAATGCAGTGAGGAAAACTCCTGGACGAATGAGGGACTACTCCGTCTTGTTCCAGATGTTCTGACCTTTTCCCAGAAGAAGCAGCACGTTGATTTTTCCAGCCAACGTGAGACCGACCGGGTCGCTCATCTTCAGACACGTTAACATCACGTCTACGTCCTTTCTGGAACAGCCGACTTTCCGAGCGATCTGCAGAAACAAAAGACAACACTTTAATACGGGAGGAGCTGAAAAAAAAATCAGTTTGATCCGAATCCATATCGTCTACAGTGGGAGGGGGAGCAGAGTGTTTTGTGGACCTTCTTGGTGAGAGCCATGGGGTTCTTCTGCAGAGCCCAGGGACTGAGGGCCACACCACCCTGCGAGATCGCTCTGCGGAATAACCCTTTACTGTAGGGAGACAGCATCTGAGGGGCCAGACAGGCAGACAGACAGGTGGACAAAGATCAACATAATGAGATCCATTCAGGTGTGTCACTACCTGACTGTTCCTGCCAACAAACACAATGTGAATCTGAAGCCCACAAGACAATGATTAGCATAACCTGCCTGTGTCGTTAATAATGACACAGGTAACATACTGTACTGTAAAGACAGGTTTTCGCTTCAGTTTGACTTTTCTTAGTTTTTATTCTTCTCTGATTGTGAGTTAAGTACAGCAGAGGTCTTGTGTCTCTACAACAAAAGGTCCTGATCAGGTAGAGACAAACATCAGGTAGAGACGAACATCAGGTAAAGACAAACATCAGGTAGAGACAAACATCAGGTAGAGACAAACATCAGGTAGAGACGAACATCAGGTAAAGACAAACATCAGGTAGAGACAAACACTCAGTTAGAGACGAACATCAGGTAGAGACAAACATCAGGTAGAGACAAACATCAGGTAAAGACAAACATCAGGTAGAGACAAACACTCAGTTAGAGACGAACATCAGGTAGGGACAAACATCAGGTAGGGACAAACATCAGGTAGAGACAAACATCAGGTAAAGACAAACACTCAGTTAGAGACAAACATCAGGTAGGGACAAACATCAGGTAGGGACAAACATCAGGTAGAGACAAACACTCAGTTAGAGACGAACATCAGGTAAAGACAAACATCAGGTAGGGACAAACATCAGGTAGAGACAAACATCAGGTAAAGACAAACATCAGGTAGGGACAAACATCAGGTAAAGACAAACATCAGGTAGAGACAAACATCAGGTAGAGACGAACATCAGGTAAAGACAAACAACAGGTAAAGACAAACAACAGGTAAAGACAAACATCAGGTAGAGACAAACACTCAGTTAGAGACGAACATCAGGTAGAGACAAACATCAGGTAGAGACAAACATCAGGTAGAGACGAACATCAGGTAAAGACAAACATCAGGTAGAGACAAACACTCAGTTAGAGACGAACATCAGGTAGAGACAAACATCAGGTAGAGACAAACATCAGGTAAAGACAAACATCAGGTAGAGACAAACACTCAGTTAGAGACGAACATCAGGTAGGGACAAACATCAGGTAGGGACAAACATCAGGTAGAGACAAACATCAGGTAAAGACAAACACTCAGTTAGAGACAAACATCAGGTAGGGACAAACATCAGGTAGGGACAAACATCAGGTAGAGACAAACATCAGGTAGAGACAAACACTCAGTTAGAGACGAACATCAGGTAAAGACAAACATCAGGTAGGGACAAACATCAGGTAGAGACAAACATCAGGTAAAGACAAACATCAGGTAGGGACAAACATCAGGTAAAGACAAACATCAGGTAGGGACGAACATCAGGTAGAGACGAACATCAGGTAGAGACAAACAACAGGTAAAGACAAACATCAGGTAAAGACAAACATCAGGTAGGGACAAACATCAGGTAGGGACGAACATCAGGTAGAGACGAACATCAGGTAAAGACAAACATCAGGTAGGGACAAACATCAGGTAGGGACAAACATCAGGTAGAGACAACATCAGGTAAAGACAAACATCAGGTAAAGACAAACATCAGGTAGAGACAAACATCAGGTAGGGACAACATCAGGTAGAGACAAACATCAGGTAGGGACAACATCAGGTAGAGACAAACATCAGGTAGAGACAAACATCAGGTAGGGACAAACATCAGGTAGAGACAAACATCAGGTAGAGACAAACACTCAGTTAGAGACGAACATCAGGTAAAGACAAACATCAGGTAGGGACAAACATCAGGTAGAGACAAACATCAGGTAAAGACAAACATCAGGTAGGGACAAACATCAGGTAAAGACAAACATCAGGTAGGGACGAACATCAGGTAGAGACGAACATCAGGTAGAGACAAACAACAGGTAAAGACAAACATCAGGTAAAGACAAACATCAGGTAGGGACAAACATCAGGTAGGGACGAACATCAGGTAGAGACGAACATCAGGTAAAGACAAACATCAGGTAGGGACAAACATCAGGTAGGGACAAACATCAGGTAGAGACGAACATCAGGTAAAGACAAACATCAGGTAAAGACAAACATCAGGTAGAGACAAACATCAGGTAGGGACGAACATCAGGTAGAGACAAACATCAGGTAGGGACAAACATCAGGTAGAGACAAACATCAGGTAGAGACAAACATCAGGTAGGGACAAACATCAGGTAGAGACAAACATCAGGTAGAGACAAACATCAGGTAGGGACAAACATCAGGTAGAGACAAACATCAGGTAGAGACAAACATCAGGTAGAGACGAACATCAGGTAGAGACAAACATCAGGTAGGGACAAACATCAGGTAGGGACAAACATCAGGTAGAGACGAACATCAGGTAAAGACAAACATCAGGTAGAGACAAACATCAGGTAGAGACAAACATCAGGTAGGGACGAACATCAGGTAAAGACAAACATCAGGTAGAGACAAACATCAGGTAGAGACAAACATCAGGTAGAGACAAACATCAGGTAGAGACAAACATCAGGTAGAGACAAACATCAGGTAGAGACAAACATCAGGTAGAGACGAACATCAGGTAAAGACAAACATCAGGTAGAGACAAACATCAGGTAGGGACAAACATCAGGTAGGGACAGGATCTAAACTCTTCCAGCTCTGTCTGGTTTATACTTTACAGCCGAACTTCCTGTCAGCTGCAGTGTTCTAACTTCTGACCTGGAAGCTGACGCTGGCGGCTCCAGCTGATTGGCCAAAGATGGTGACGTTGTCGGGGTTTCCCCCGAACGCCCGGATGTTCCTGCGGACCCAGGAGATGGCAGCATGCTGGTCCCACAGACCGTAGTTACCTGAGAGGTCAAAGAATCACCTGTTTACTGCTTCCTATAAAACTGTTGATAAACTAGTTCTTCAGAGTTAATCAGCCACAGTTTTGTCAAAGCAGCCGAAATCTTGAACTCAAAACTAAGTAAACTAACTTCATTTAGTTTAAAATGCTGATTGCATTTGGAATAAGAGGCTTGCTGAATATATGTTTGGTTGTCAGAGGGGTCTGCAGCGCCCGTCGAGTGTCAAAGCTACAGTCAGACACCACTACACCGCTGTCCAGGACCAAGCACCGGACCTGGGGGGGCTCCCCAAACACATCACTGCTCCAAACACTCTACGCTATGATTCTGTGCTCGTATTGTGTTTTAGTTTGAATAATGTGTTAATCGTCTGCATAAATGTATCACTATTATTGACTTTCATCGGAAAGGAAAAAAAAAAGCCGCGACTATTCAGAGGAACTAAAGTCAGACTCCGGTTCTTTTGGCTGGACTGCAGGTGACGTTCTTGAGTTCCCAGAAACCTTCCTGGGTTCCTTGAAAAGTTCCTGGAAAGTGGAAAAGGTCTATAAGAGTGTTGACTGACTCAAACTGAGATAAACAACAAACTCTCCACACTGAGAAGAGAGGACGGGGACAAACACGACGACGGTTACATAATCAGTGAAGGTACCTATCAAAACCACACCTGAGCCACCTGCTACCTGAACTCCACCTGTAACCCCCCAATAAAACCTGTGTAGAAGCTGGAGCAGTGAGTGGAAATACAGAACCGTCACAGCCGAGCAGCAGCTGAACTAACAGCCACGGTTTATCTGCGGACACACCGATAAGACAATGAACACGCCGCAGCTCTGATCACATGCATGCTGGGAAATCACCAGCAGGCGCCAAAACACACCGAACCAATCCCAGTCAACCTCCAACCACTGACCCTTTGTGCTGTGGCACGGAGGGTTTCAGCTGGAAAAGCGTTTTAGATGTTAACTACGACTGCAGGAGAAAGCGCGGCAGCCGGAAATGTGTCGGATCGTTTAGATCATCAGCTGAGATTAGTTGGGAAACCTGTCGTGTGGTTTCTTTCTGGTTTCTGTGGTTTCGTACTCTAAACAAACAACGATCGGTTCAGTGTTGGCGTTTTGGTCCGACCTGGCAGTCGGCCGTCTCCGGTGCTGAGGAAACCCATCGTGCCAACTCTGTAGTTCACCGTGACGACGATGACGCCGCCCCTGTCGGCCATCTCCTTCCCGTCGTACAGAGAGTTGCCGAGGACCGCCACGTCGTTGGACGCCCCCAACAGGAAGGCTCCTCCGAACAGATACACCATCACCGGGAGGTTGGTGGACACTGACGGAGAGAGAGAGGCGAGGTTTTAGTTGAGTCCACCAGATGTGATCTGCGTTGAAGTGAATGGGAAAACCTCGGACTTCTCTCGACGAATACGAGGTGGCTCTGAGGGAAGGGGATGGTCATTCAGTATTATTACTTTTATTTATATATAACAGAAGTTATCTCGGTGCACTTTCACAGCAGGTCTAGACCCGACAGATCACGTGACAGACGGAGGTTAAAGGCATCAGGAGACTCTTGCTAGCTGGGCTACATGTAGCCTACTGTAAAGTTTGTACTGTTAAAAACACAGTAAACACCTGACAAGTTACTTCACAATTTCTACATTTTTATTTCCCTTTAAGTTCTTCGAAAACACGGCTGGAGAAATTTATTTTAGAATGCTGATTGCATTTGGAATAAGAGGCTTGCTGAATATATGTTTGGTTGTCAGAGGGGTCTGCAGCGCCCGTCGAGTGTCAAAGCTACAGTCAGACACCACTACACCGCTGTCCAGGACCAAGCACCGGACCTGGGGGGGCTCCCCAAACACATCACTGCTCCAAACACTCTACGCTATGATTCTGTGCTCGTATTGTGTTTTAGTTTGAATAATGTGTTAATCGTCTGCATAAATGTATCACTATTATTGACTTTCATCGGAAAGGAAAAAAAAAAAAAGCCGCGACTATTCAGAGGAACTAAAGTCAGACTCCGGTTCTTTTGGCTGGACTGCAGGTGACGTTCTTGAGTTCCCAGAAACCTTCCTGGGTTCCTTGAAAAGTTCCTGGAAAGTGGAAAAGGTCTATAAGAGTGTTGACTGACTCAAACTGAGATAAACAACAAACTCTCCACACTGAGAAGAGAGGACGGGGACAAACACGACGACGGTTACATAATCAGTGAAGGTACCTATCAAAACCACACCTGAGCCACCTGCTACCTGAACTCCACCTGTAACCCCCCAATAAAACCTGTGTAGAAGCTGGAGCAGTGAGTGGAAATACAGAACCGTCACAGCCGAGCAGCAGCTGAACTAACAGCCACGGTTTATCTGCGGACACACCGATAAGACAATGAACACGCCGCAGCTCTGATCACATGCATGCTGGGAAATCACCAGCAGGCGCCAAAACACACCGAACCAATCCCAGTCAACCTCCAACCACTGACCCTTTGTGCTGTGGCACGGAGGGTTTCAGCTGGAAAAGCTTTTAGGTGTTAACTACGACTGCAGGAGAAAGCGCGGCAGCCGGAAATGTGTCGGATCGTTTAGATCATCAGCTGAGATTAGTTGGGAAACCTGTCGTGTGGTTTCTTTCTGGTTTCTGTGGTTTCGTACTCTAAACAAACAACGATCGGTTCAGTGTTGGCGTTTTGGTCCGACCTGGCAGTCGGCCGTCTCCGGTGCTGAGGAAACCCATCGTGCCAACTCTGTAGTTCACCGTGACGACGATGACGCCGCCCCTGTCGGCCATCTCCTTCCCGTCGTACAGAGAGTTGCCGAGGACCGCCACGTCGTTGGACGCCCCCAACAGGAAGGCTCCTCCGAACAGATACACCATCACCGGGAGGTTGGTGGACACTGACGGAGAGAGAGAGGCGAGGTTTTAGTTGAGTCCACCAGATGTGATCTGCGTTGAAGTGAATGGGAAAACCTCGGACTTCTCTCGACGAATACGAGGTGGCTCTGAGGGAAGGGGATGGTCATTCAGTATTATTACTTTTATTTATATATAACAGAAGTTATCTCGGTGCACTTTCACAGCAGGTCTAGACCCGACAGATCACGTGACAGACGGAGGTTAAAGGCATCAGGAGACTCTTGCTAGCTGGGCTACATGTAGCCTACTGTAAAGTTTGTACTGTTAAAAACACAGTAAACACCTGACAAGTTACTTCACAATTTCTACATTTTTTATTTCCCTTTAAATTCTTCGAAAACACGGCTGGAGAAATTTATTTTAGAATCATTTCAGTGTGAAGTGAGGCCGAATGATTTATATTGAAATCACAATCTGAAAGAGTTTTTTCAAACAACAAGAGCAGCTGTCAGCTAATGATAATAACAATATAAATTAACACTATTTCAAACTATTTAAATTAACAAACTATTTAAACACTCGTGTAGTGAAGTCACGATTATATAGGAATATTATTAAATGATGCCAAAACGCCACAGATGTAACATCTAATATCTAAATCTGAGCTGAAAATGGTTGATTGTTCTGTGAAAAACTAGCTTCAGCACCCGACTGCGCGCTGGTTCCAAACAGGTTTTCAGTTTGTGGTGTGTTCACGCCAGACAGAATTCAGATTAAATGCAGTCGACGTGAGCTGTTGATGGACACTAATCTCCCACAATGCAATGCACACAGCCGGGAAAACATTAAAATCAAGTTTGGATCATTTGTGGTGAAACGGCTCCAGAGAGAAACAAGCGTTAAATCAAACTTTCTGTTTAATTAGTCAGCAGTGTGTGTGTGTGTGTGTGTGTGTGTGTCGCCTACACTTTCGTCCCTGTGGAACGAAGATGTTCAGGTAGAGACAGTCATCGCTGCCCTGGGTTTTTGTCTGCAGCAGCGTCACCTGCAGGCAGCGATCTCGATATTTAGTCGCCTTCAGGATTCCTGGAAACAAACATTCGAATTAGTTTGAGCGCAGAGTTCCCTCTCTGGTCGCCTGGTCGGCCTGTTAGCGTTTCATGCTGTACGTACAGACCGCGTTCAGCGAGCTGTAGCAGACGATGGCGTGTGTCTTTAAAGGAATAGTCTGAGTGACACGTTCAGATTGTGTGATTGATTGATCTTTAGCGGTGTTGGTAGCTGGCTAGCTGTTTCCCCCTGCTTGCGGTCTTCATGCTAAGCTAAGCTAACCACTTCCTTTTGGGTCGCCGGTAAATCACGGCCACGAGCCTTTAAATGAGTCAGTTCTGTCTAGTTTGAGTAACTTCCCCCTGTCATCGGCTGCCTGCTCTCTGATTGGATGTTTGTTGAAGAGGCAGGAGAAGCGCTAACAGCTGAGAAACACACCAGGTTTAAATTATTCTGTAACATCAGTGTTTCATCATCACTGCCGGCTGTGGTCAGGAGCTGCACCTGTGACCACGCCCAACAGTGATGTCACAGCGTACGCAGCACGGCGAGGTGAACAGAAACGTGGCTGACAGGCGGGGTGAAGTCAGTGATCTCTGGGACTCTTACCGCTCCATCCAGGATGAGGCTTTGGTTTCTCCCACTTTCCGGGGACGTCAGCGAAGGGGATTCCTTTAAAGACGTCGACGGTGCTGAACAGACCCATCCTGTGACTCTGACCCTCCACCTGCCCCCCCTCCGTCTGCACCACGCCGAGCTACACACACACACACACACACACACACACACACACACACACACACACACACACACACGTTTGTACCGCTGTACCTGTGGAAACCCTTAAAAAACCTGAACCTGGTTCTAATTTAAACCCTGAAACCAAGTTTGGACCCTCAAACACTCTTTGAGGAACAGAAGGTCTGAAACTCAGACTGGTCCTCACAAAGACAGAAGAAGTCTCAAAGTGTAAGTCACGTTCAGACTCAAACAGCGGTGAACGAACAGGTAACAGGTGTGTGTGTGTGTGTGTGTGTGTGTGTGTGTGTGTGAGTCGCAGCTGATGGATCTTCTTCCTCCGTCGTCGTCCAGAAACTGTTAAAACACATCAGCGAGCCGCACCTTCATCACCACGAACACACACACTGTAGTTTATTCTGCCTCACACACACACACCGTCCTGCTGCCCCAAACACTCACTACAGCACCACATGTGGATCCATCCGCCGCTGGAAATAGTCCCCAACAGATGTTCTGTTTCCTCCTGTTGGTCTGATAGAAACTACAGCGAGCAGCTGTTTAAACTACTGAGGCTTTTCAAACAGGAAGCTACAGATCTGTGTTTTTAAAGATTTACGTCTTCAGCAGGAACCAACGGGCTCGCAAGCTGAGCGCCACAGACAGGAAGCGAGACGGCGCTGAGAGACGGACCGACGTGTTGCTGGTTTGAGTCCGAACGTGAGATTCGTTGACCAGAAGAAAGGCGTAGAACGTAACGCGTATTCTTTGATAAGTGAAGTAGCTGAAGCTGTAATGAAGTCACACTCACGTTGGCAGCTGAGGCTGAGTTCAGCCAGACGCCAAACAGAAGCAGCGGCAGCAGCATCATCACCTGTCCGTCTGTCCGTCTGCAGTCCGTCTGTCCGTCTGCAGTCCGTCTGCAGTCCGTCTGCCTCCCAAACTGACCCGCTGCTGCTATTTATACTGTTGTACTGTTTACCGATGGAAACCTCTTATCTCAAACGCAACATTTCAGATTAAGCGTCCTGTTCTCTGTCACATGTTCAGACGGATTTCAGTCTCAGGTCTGTGTGCTGGAGTCAGGACGTGGTTAGCTTAGCTTAGCTTAGCTTAGCTTAGCTTAGCTTAGCTTTCACACTGACTTCACATGTTACAGCTGCACTGAGAACCTGACAGAACCATTCGAAACAAATACAAACAAGCATAAACATTTCGAACATAACTGCAAGATGTTTTTGATGTTGATGTTTTCTCAATATAATAATAATAATTCAGACATGAGGCTGTTTTTCTGGATGAGACAGGACTCCGACATTAACCTCAGTGATGCAGATAAATCAGTTTACGTGTTTCCAACATGTCAAGTTGTTTCGAGAACTGTTTCTGCTGCAGCCGTCGACTCGGCGAAACGTCCTGCAGACGAGGGCGTTTTGTTCTTGCTGTGAAGCGCGGCTGAGAGCCAGCTTGTGTTAAACCGAGTTCAGTACGTTGCTCAACAAGCTGCAGAGGTTTTATCATCAGCAGAGACTGAGAACACACACAGCTGCTCACACACACACACACGATATGCTGTAAACACGTATGTATTTTATTGCTTCATAACAAACAACATCAAACATCACAGGCCGAGATTATAACAGGAGGAAATAAGGTGACGGACCCTTTAAACACAGTACACACACATGCACACACTGTTGCACAGGTGCTGCTGCGTTCACCTGTCCAGGACACGCCGGTGCAGCGAGAGACATTATGAGACAGTCAAATGTTACTTAATCTCATCATTTTGTTCCTGGCAGAGACGACAGGTGCATTAGACAGGGACGCTGAGCATCAGAAAAGAAAGATGTGTAAGTCTTGGAGGCAAAAACAACATGTCTTCTAATTTTATACGTACAGCATGATGCGTATCGAGCACAAGACAGTAATGCTGCAGTATAACACGTGATACTTCGCGACTTTTCGATGTACTTTTGCACTAAAAATAAAGAAATGTTCTCTGATGTCAGAGTTTATGGATCAAACACATTTTCTCGGCTGAAAGGGGGCGTTTCCCATCTTTTCCCCTGGCCCTGAACGCCCCCTCCTGCCGATGATTGACAGCCGCGGGGTGTCGCGTTACAGCGGTGGGCGGGGCTTCGTGTTGCTCAACATGGCTGCGCCCTGTCCGGATCAACAGGTCTGAAGGTAGACGAGTCTTCTGGAGTTAAACTTTGCTTTAAATGTTTGTCGTTTACTTTTGCAAACCGTCTCTGCTTGTTCCCGAGCACCGGAAGTTACCGGACAGCCGCGGGCGGGAAAGTAGCGCTGTCAGCGCCACTGTTAGCTAAACTGCTAAACTCCAAAAACACACGGCAGACTGACAAGCTCAGCTGTTAGCACGTTAGCTTAGCAGCTCAGCTGTTAGCACGTTAGCTGCTATACATATATATATATATATATATATATATATATATATATATATATATAAATAAAGTCACAGCAGAGTGCTGTGGTTTTATCGCAGGACAGGAAGTGGCAACTATGCTAACTGTTAGCTTCAGTCGGAGTTTGTGAGTAAAAGTATCTGTAACTGTGACGTCAGCTCAGCGCTGTTACATAACGGCAGTGAAACGAGAGACGGAGTTGTGTCATGCGCAGTCAGCCTTCAGGCTTCAGTGAGAGTACTTAAAGTGTCGAAGGAGCCCGTCAGTTATAGCGTCATGCCATCATGGCCGACTTCCAGCTCACCTAACAAGGTTCATATTTGTTAGAAATCTGAATCAGAAACACTTTATTCACTCTTTGTTGCAGCAGCTCGCCTTTACGTCAGCGCACACAGGAGGAAGTGCCAGCAAACAATGTGACACACTATAAAACACTATAAACACTATAAAACAGGTCAGAAAGTAAATGAAGTACCAGGTGGGTTTACTGGTTGATGATGATAATACAGTATAATAATACAATGTAATAAAATAAGTAATGAGCAGTGGAAGTTAAGTGCAGCTTATTGAGGTTATTAAGATATTGCACAGCAGTAATGGAGGTTTATAATATCAATATCCATAAATAAGAAAACTAACACGGGAGTATTAACACAGAATATTGCACAGTTATTCAAGTATTGCAGAGATGTTAATGATCAATGTCCAGTTTAGTGACTTCGGGTCAGACAGACTGACACTTAGAGGAGGAGTTAAAGAGTCTGATGGCCACAGGCAGGAATGACTTCCTGTGGCGCTCTGTGGTGCATTGTGGGGATGAGTCTTCCGCTGAAGGCGCCTTTGTTTGACCAGCGTCATGGAGCGGGTGGGAGACGCTGTCCAAGATGGCGTGTAGTTTACCCAGCATCCTCCTCTCTGACACCACCGCCAGAGAGTCCAGCTCCGCCCCCACGATGCCACCGGCCTTACGGATCAGTTTGTTGAGCCTGTTGGCGTCCGCTACCCTCAGCCTGCTGCCCCAGCATGCAACAGCATACAGGACAGCACCGGCCGCCACAGACTCATAAAACATCCTCAGCATCGTCCGGCAGATGTTGAAGGACCTCAGCCTCCTCAGGAAACAGAGGCGGCTCTGGCCCTTCCTGTAAACAGCCTGAGTGTTCTTGGTCCAGTCCAGTTTATTGTCCATGTGGACTCCCAGGTACTTGTAGTCCTCCACCATGTCCACACTGACCCCCTGGATGGAAACCAGGGTCCCTGGTGCCTTGGCCCCGCAGATCCACAACCAGCTCCTTAGACTTTGTCGCGAATTACTGATTTATTAACGCGTGAACAGCGTTTGAATGTTGTGAGCTGTGGTGGAGAGAAACATTGTGCATTTACTCAGCTTTTCAGGTAGTTTCCACATTTATCCGACAGCTTTAGTTACAGATTCAGGTTATTAACGCAAAGTATAATCAACAAGTGAGTGATGATGTTTCGTCACAGATGAAGATAAAACTTTCACACGTTACGCAGCAGAATATGAAGTCATTAAAAGCAGCTCCAGCTGCAACATTAAGGTGATGAACACATGACGAGCACTTTTACTTTCGGTACTTTAAGAACATTTTGACGCTGATACTTTTGTACTTTTACTTAAAGCTCCAGCGTGGAGCGTTTTCATCAGCGTTTAGTCGCCTGAAGATAAGAAGCGCTGTGTTTCCGTCACCTTAGAATCAGCCTTTATATCTGCAGAGGGAGCGGGTCCCTTCCACGGAGGCCGCCATGTTGCGCCGCCATGTTTCTACAGGAGCCCAGAACGGACAAACCAGACACCGGCTCCACAGAGGGCCGTTATCGAGTTTCGCTTCACCGCAGTTCCTCCTCCACGCCTGGAAGGGGAGGGCGAGGCGAGCGGCGCTCACGTGGCTGCAAACTGCAGTTTCACCGCCAGAGGCCGCTAAACGCTCCACGCCGGACGCTTCAGTAAAGTTTTGAATGCAGGACTTGTGGTGTTGAGTACCTCTGCCTGAAAGCGAATCGGACTCCTGCGATGCAACCACAAAAACTAAAACTAGCGCTGCAGCTAACCGTTGTTTTCAGAAGCGATTCATCTGCAGATTATTTTCTCGATTCGTTGATTAATCGTTTGTTGTATAACATCCGAAAACTGTCCGTCACAAGTTGTCAGGGTCCGAGGAGACGTCTTCAAATGTCCCGTTTTGTCCGACCAGCCGTCCGAAGAGAGTCGGTCTGTCAAAAGTCGCAGGTACTGAAACTCAGGTAGCGTATCTACACCTGTGTCAGCAGCTTTACTGCGAGTGTGAGGACAGACGCGTTGGTCCGCGCTGGAGAGGACGGCTGCTGAGAGACACTAAATAACTGTGTGTGTGTGTCTCCAGGTGTTCATGATGTCCAGGGAGCAGGTGAGTATCAGTGAGCTCCTGCTCTCATTGGACAGTTCAGAGCTGCAGGAGGCGGAGCAAGTCAGAGCAGCAGTCAACCAGCAGCTGAGTACAGGTGAGTCTACCTGTCTCCACCTGTCTCTCTACCTGTCTCCACCTGTCTCTTTACCTGTCTCTACCTGTTTAAACCTGTCTCTCTACCTGTCTCCACCTGTCTCTTTACCTGTCTCTACATGTCTCTCCTGTCTCTACATGTCTCTCCACCTGTCTCCACCTGTCTCTCTCCTGTCTCTCTTCCTGTCTCCACCTGTCTCCACCTGTCTCCACCTGTCTCTCTACATGTCTCCACCTGTCTCTCCACCTGTCTCCACCTGTCTCTCTACATGTCTCTCTTCCTGTCTCCACCTGTCTCTCCACCTGTCTCCACCTGTCTCTCTACATGTCTCTCTTCCTGTCTCCACCTGTCTCTCCACCTGTCTCCACCTGTCTCTCTTCCTGTCTCTCTTCCTGTCTCTCCACCTGTCTCTCCACCTGTCTCCACCTGTCTCTCCACATGTCTCCACATGTCTCTCTACATGTCTCCACCTGTCTCCACCTGTCTCTCTACATGTCTCTCTTCCTGTCTCCACCTGTCTCTCCACCTGTCTCTCCACCTGTCTCCACATGTCTCTCTACCTGTCTCCACCTGTCTCTCCACCTGTCTCCACCTGTCTCTCTACATGTCTCTCTTCCTGTCTCCACCTGTCTCTCCACCTGTCTCTCTACCTGTCTCTCTTCCTGTCTCCACCTGTCTCTCCACCTGTCTCTCTACATGTCTCTCCACCTGTCTCTCCACCTGTCTCTACCTGTTTAAACCTGTCTCTCTACCTGTCTCCACCTGTCTCCTCCTGTCTCTCTACATGTCTCTCTTCCTGTCTCCACCTGTCTCTCCACCTGTCTCCACCTGTCTCTCTACATGTCTCTCTTCCTGTCTCCACCTGTCTCTCTTCCTGTCTCCACCTGTCTCCCCACCTGTCTCTCTACATGTCTCTCTACATGTCTCCACCTGTCTCCACCTGTCTCTCCACCTGTCTCTCTTCCTGTCTCCACCTGTCTCTCCACCTGTCTCCACCTGTCTCTCTACATGTCTCTCTTCCTGTCTCCACCTGTCTCTCCACATGTCTCCACATGTCTCTCTACATGTCTCCACCTGTCTCTCCACCTGTCTCTCTTCCTGTCTCCACCTGTCTCTCCACATGTCTCCACATGTCTCTCTACTGTCTCTCTTCCTGTCTCCACCTGTCTCTCTACATGTCGCTCTGCCTGTCTCCACCTGTCTCTCTGCCTGTCTCCACCTGTCTCTACTCGTCGTGTCCATATTGCAATGAATTGTGGGTAATTCTGCACCCCACGCGGACTCTAACAGTCTGCAGAGAGGCCACGAGCCCCCTCGTGGACTCCAGCGTGACCTGTAGTTTCTCCTGTCAGACAGAGGAGGCGCTGTCCTGTCCTCCCTGGTGGAGCATTACCTGGACTCGTCCTCGTCTCAGGCGGTGCTCCTCCTGTCCTCCGTCAGAGAGCCTCATCACAAGGTCAGCTGACTCTCACTCCAACAGCTGGATTACGTTCGTGTACACCGCCGTGAGTTTCTCGTTGTTAAACGTTATGTACCCGTCCGTCAGCCGCTGCTGGAGAAGCTGAACGAGTCTCTGAGCAGACCCGGGACCAGGCTGGCCGCTCTGACCCTGCTGGGTCACCTGATCAGGAAACAGCCGCCGTGGGTTCATCACATCAGCCGCTCGGCGCTGCTGCCCTCCCTGCTGCGCTGCCTCAAGGTACTCGCACTCATACTGATTCAGTTCTAATAAAACTGCACCAAGTTCAAATCTGAGATCTGGTTTCAGGTTTCTGGTCTCAGGATGAAGGCCGGCGTCAGCTGGTCCTGATGGTCAACATACGTGCTACATATGAACTTTACACAAAAAAGGCTTTCGATACAACCATCAGGCCTGTGTTCAGCTCTGCCTTTGAGCAAGGCAGCTAACTCCGTCCCAGTCTGAGCTGCTTCCTGTTTCCTCAGACAGACACTGACGTGGTGGTCCTGATCACCGGAGTCCTGGTCCTCATCACTCTGTTACCCATGATCCCTCAGGCCGGGAAACAGCACATCTACGACTTCTTCGACGTGTTCGGACGCCTCGCGTCCTGGAGCTACAAAAACCCCGGTAACACACGCACGCACACGCGCACGCACTGATTGGTTGCTGGGGTGTTCTGATTGGCTGGTTGCTGTCTCCCTCAGGTCACGTACCTGTGGTCCACCTGGTCCACCTCCATGCAGGTGTGTACTCTCTGTTCCACCGACTGTATGGGATGTTCCCCTGTAACTTCATCTCCTACCTGAGACTGCACTACAGCATGAAGGAGAACCTGGACACCTTCCAGGAGGTCGTCAAGGTCAGTACAGACCAGCAGAGACCAGTACAGACCTGTAGAGACTAGTACAGACCTGTAGAGACCAGGAGTAACCAGGAGAGACCAGCACAGACCTCAAGAGACCAGCACAGACCTCAAGAGACCAGCACAGACCTCAAGAGACCAGTACAGACCTCAAGAGACCAGTGCAGACCAGCAGAGACCAGTACAGACCTGTAGAGACTAGTACAGACCTGTAGAGACCAGGAGTAACCAGGAGAGACCAGCACAGACCTCAAGAGACCAGTACAGACCAGCAGAGACCAGTACAGACCAGTACAGACCAGGAGAGACCAGTACAGACCAGCAGAGACTAGTACAGACCTGTAGAGACTAGTACAGACCTGTAGAGACCAGGAGTAACCAGCAGAGACCAGCACAGACCTCAAGAGACCAGTACAAACCAGGAGAGACAAGTTCAGACCAGCAGAGACTAGTACAGACCAGCAGAGACCAGTACAGACCAGCAGAGACTAGTACAGACCTGTAGAGACCAGGAGTAACCAGCAGAGACCAGTACAGACCAGCAGAGACCAGTACAGACCAGCAGAGACTAGTACAGACCTGTAGAGACCAGTACAGACCTGTAGAGACCAGGAGTAACCAGGAGAGACCAGCACAGACCTCAAGAGACCAGTACAGACCAGCAGAGACTAGTACAGACCAGCAGAGACCAGGAGTAACCAGCAGAGACTAGCAGAGACCAGCAGAGACCAGCACAGACCTGTAAAGACCAGGAGTAACCAGGAGAGACTAGTACAGACCAGCAGAGACTAGTACAGACCAGCAGAGACCAGTACAGACCTGTAGAGACCAGCACAGACCTGTAGATACTTCCTGTTTACGTCCCCAAAGGAATTATGGGAGCTGTAGTTGTAGTTAATAGAAGTAAGACGAAGAAAAAATCAGAGTGACAAAATCTTTTAACGTTAACAAATTTGATTGGGAACGTAAACGATGAGTTATTGATCACCGATCAACTGAACTGGTTTCCAGTGTAAATCCAGCCGCTCCATTTCTCAGCAGGACTTTAAAGGACTCCTCTCCTGATGGTTTAACCGTCACACTGGTTTATGTTCTGACCTCCAGTTTGAATTATTTACACTCTGTTTTTCCAGTCTCTAAATACTACAGTACCCATGAGCCTCGGCTGCTGTTGC
>CM050846.1:477500-480000 GCA_027580175.1 Siniperca scherzeri | reverse complement strand
GCCTGCCTGCCTGCCTGTCTCTCTGCCTGTCTGTCTTCCTTCCTTCTCCTCACGCCGTTTCCCACCGAGGGAAAGGAAAGCGTTTAGGGAAAGACGGAGGAGGGACTTTTCGACCGCAGCGCTGGACTTCAGGTGGACGTTAAGCTCTGATCTCGTCACTGGAAGGCTTTTATTGTGAAGGAGTCTCTCTCTCGTCCTCACAGGTGAAGCCGGTCGCGGCGCTGGAGGGGCCGTCCACTCGGCCAATCACAGAGAAGGAGAGAAGAGGCCCGAGTTCTGGCATCAGCAACAACAGCGAAGGTCAGTTGGTCACCTGTGCAGGTGTACACTGAGCCACAGGCGGCGTTCAGTGCTGCAGATATTAATATGAAGAATAATGCTAAACTTCATTTATGCAGCACATCTTAACTCAAGGTCCACTTACTAGCTTTTGCTGGAGCTTTCAACCACATCTCATGGTTCTTTTCGGCCGATGGAGCATCGTTAGTAAGAGTGTGTTGATTTGAGAGTTATAAAGATATTGTTCCTCATGTTCTCGCCTGTCTCTCTCTCTGCCTGTCTGTCTCTCTATCTGTCTGCCTGTCTGTCTGTCTTCCCACCTGTCTGTCTCTCTATCTGTCTGTCTGTCTGTCTGCCTGTCTGCCTGCCTGTCTGTCTGCCTGTCTGTCTTCCTGCCTGTCTCTCTATCTGCCTGTCTCTCTATCTGTCTGCCTGTCTGTCTGTCTGTCTGTCTCTCTGCCTGTCTGTCTGCCTGCCTGTCTGTCTCTCTATCTGTCTGTCTGCCTGATTGTCTGTCTGTCTGTCTCTCTGCCTGCCTGTCTGTCTGCCTGTCTGTCTCTCTGCCTGTCTGTCTGTCTGCCTGATTGTCTGTCTGTCTGTCTCTCTGCCTGCCTGTCTGTCTGATTGTCTGTCTGTCTGTCTGCCTGTCTGTCTCTCTATCTGCCTGTCTGTCTCTCTGCCTGTCTGCCTGATTGTCTGTCTGTCTGTCTGTCTCTCTGCCTGTCTGCCTGATTGTCTCTCTGTCTGTCTGTCTGTCTTCCTGTCTCTCTATCTGCCTGTCTGTCTCTCTGTCTGTCTGCCTGTCTGTCTCTCTATCTGCCTGTCTCTCTATCTGCCCGTCTGTCTCTCTATCTGCCTGTCTGTCTCTCTGCCTGTCTGCCTGATTGTCTGTCTGTCTGTCTGTCTCTCTGCCTGTCTGCCTGATTGTCTCTCTGCCTGTCTGCCTGATTGTCTCTCTCCAGAGCTCAGACCAGAGTCCCAGCAGCCTTCCTCCTCCTCCTCCTCTCAGCCTGTCCTCCTCACCTCCACCCCGGCCGTGATGAGCCCTCGTCAGGTCCAGCCCCCCTCCTCCCTGCTCCATCTCACTCTGCTTCACCCCTCGCCCCTCCACCACCCCGACAGATCAGAGGAGGACGGCTGCGCCCTGTTTGGCCCCGCCTCCGTCACGAAGCCCTGTTTGAGCTCGCTCTGCCGCGCGCCGCCACGCTCTTCATCGGGAGGAAGACACAGGTAAACTACAGCCTGAACGACATCGGCGTCTTCAGACGGTCTGACTACATGTGAACTCACACAGGCTGAAACGTTAACTCACTGACTCCATGGCAACGTTATACTTCCTGTTTACACCCCCCCAAGGCATTATGGGAACTGTAGTTCACGATTATCCCCCAAATAGAAATAAGACAAAGAATAATAAGAGCCACAAAATCCATTAATATGAGCTTTTTTCATGTTGCACCGTGAATGTATTGTTGACATTATTAAGTATCTCTGGAGAACTGAAGGCTTTAGCCTGTCGATCAGTCGGCTGATGGAGAGATTGGAGAAACATTGATCACGACTTCTGTCAACTAATAATCGCACATCAAGTAAAAAGGAAAGAATCTGCTGGTTTGCACTGGATTTTACATCAGCTATTGTAGAACTTTCCAGCAGGTGTCACTATTTGTTTTGTATATTACAAGTGATAGATGTTATCATTACGTCCTGGGGTGTTTGAAGAAATAAGTGTGTATATTTACCATCTTATTCTAAATGTCGGCACATTTATGTCACATATGTTATAATCTTACTAGGTTACAGATATGTTTTATTATCGCTCCCAGTCACCAGATTGTCTCTCTGTATATGCAAAGTTAATTTTTCATTCTGTTGTTGATCAGAATCAGAATCAGAAATACTTTATTGATCCCCGTAGGGAAACTCTTTGTTACAGCAGCTCGCCTTTACGTCAGCGCACACAGGAGAAAACGATATTATACACTATAAACAGGTCAGAAATAAATTAAGTATCATGTCGGTATAAGTATAAGATAAACTAAGTGTCGAGTACCAAGTGGGTTTACTGGTAGATGGTGAAGTACAGTATAAATACAATGTCACTAATTATGTAATAAATAATAGTAAAAGCGGAGGTGCATGTGCTGTCGAGAGTAATTGAGGTTTATCCGTAACAATAAATAAGAAAAACTAACAAGGGAAAACTAATATTGCACTTGAG
>CM050846.1:462500-470000 GCA_027580175.1 Siniperca scherzeri | reverse complement strand
GGATGCTGCAGTGCAGGTAGACGCAGCCACTGACTGCAGGTTGTGTTGTTTGTGTGTCAGGGCTGAGCTGTCGGCCTGCGAGAGCCGCTGCGTCGCTCTGAGGAGAGTCACGCAGACTCTGCAGACGGAGATGCTTCACCTGTACAGCCAGATCCACCTGGACACGCACACCGACACGCACGCGCACAGTCGGCCTCAGGACGTCTACAGCAGGTAAGCCCGTCACACAGGTGTCTAAACCAATCAGAACAGAAGAAACAGCTGATGATGTAATCATGTGATGGCATCTCTCTCACCCTCAGGCCAAACGGCGGCGGCGGCGGCGGCGGCGGCGCCTTACCAGATCCTCAGGGCAGCCACAAGCCCCACCCCTCCTTTTCTTCTTCTGTTGGTATAATAAACGGAGGTGGGGAGGCCCTCTCCACCTCCCCCCTGCACCTCCCCTCCTGCTCCTCCTCCCCCCTCTCCCTCTCCCCTATCGACTCCCCCCTGGCCGTCGGCTCCTTCCTGGAGCAGCGTGCACGGCAGCTGTTCAGACCGACCAATCACAGCCAGGAGGAGGAGGAGGAGCAACAGGAGGAGGAGAAGGAGGAGGAAGCGGAGGAAGAGGACGAGGAGGCCCAGTCAGAAAGCCCTCCTCTGGGTCAGGAGGCCATCCTCCTCGCAGGCAGTCCTCAGACGGAGCCCCCGAGCCGGGCTTCAGCTCACAGCCTCCCTGGCTCTGGACCTCCAGCGCCCCCTGCAGACCTGACCCTCGCTGTCCGCCAGAGGAGACACGAACTGAGCATCATGGACTACGACGAGACACTGCCAGAGTACTGAGAGATGGGTGGAAGGAGGCAGGGAGGGATAGAAAGAGGTGGAGAGAGAGAGAGAGAGATCAGCTGGCTGCAGTCCAGGTGTTAGCAGGCTACCGCTAACTGGCTAGCCACGCTGACAGTTTACAATCACTGTCTGATCTTTCTCTTTACTACATCAGGACCTTCAGTCGCCCTTTAATAAAAAAATTATAAACTATATTCATATAACAGAATATGTTACAGAGTACAAGAAAATAAATGAATAAAAGGCAAAACTCCACATGCACAGCTCACAACCGGAGACTAAAAACCAAAGCCGAGTGTCACTGCGAAATTAATTTGTAGTTCTAGAAGCTCGGTGATGTAGTGACTACTTGGCAAACTACTGCAGTAACTGCTAACGTGCGTGCTATCTGGAAACATGCAAGTGCTAGCCAGCCACAATAGCCCAGTTAGATATTATGGCAGTTAGCAAGCTAGCTAGCTCAATGGTTAACTGGTGAATAAACTGACAGTTTATTCGAGTGATTCGCGAGGTTCGATAGCAGTTTATACTCCAGCAAAGCAGTGTCGTATCAAATGATTCAACACAACTAAGGTTCCTTCCTCCACTTTGAACATGGTGAGCTTCAAGAATAAAAATTTGCTAACTCATTTTTAGCTAAGAGTTTCTTAAACAGTTTTAGCACAATTACAAAAAAATATGAATAAATGTCTGATGAATTAACATCTTTTTATTATTATTTCTCACGATCTGTAGCTCTGCTGTGCTGTGAAGGAAATGAGTTCTCAACTGCGACTGAAGGTCCTGAGTTTATATTATGAGTTTGATAGTTGGGTTCATGTCTGCAGGGACAACAACTTATTAAAGCCAAAAATAAGGAATCATGGAAATTCAGTTTTTTAGTGTTGATGAATTTACAATGAAGCTAACAGCAGCTCTGCTAATCATGCAGTGTGAGCTGTAACTTCAAACTGCCTTACTGTCGCCCAAAAAATGTCGCTCATTTTTCAAATACAGCAGCATCAAAACACTAAATGAGATCTGACTTTTGCAAGAAACCTTCCTCAGGAATTTAATCGATTGAAAAATAACCCTGCTGTTGTGATGATTCCCAGTAAATGTGTTTGTTTACTAGGGGCAGCAGAACAAGCTGTACAACAACACATCTGACATTATCATCTTATAAAGTAGGTGATACTAACATGTTCGCAAACAGCTGCCTACTTCCACATCCAGCAGACACAGAGTAACATGATCACCCCATTAAAAGTGTCAATAATTGGTTGTGGGGTTCCTCAGGGTTCTATGCTTGGTCCTTTATATTTTCAATTTACATGCGAACATGCACATTTATTTGTCCATCAACCATCAGGCCTCTCCTGTCCAGACTGTCAGCAATTTTTTGACCAATTTCTGGAGCTTAAACAACACATTCAGATCCCACAAATCTCCACCCTTATATATACTTTGTGACATTTTGAGCTGTTTTTCAAATGATTGGTCAAAACACCACATTTGTTGTGATTATATAAAAGCTTTAATGGCGGAAAAATAAGCCAGTAAAATATTTTTTCTTCTGTAATCTTCTGACATGGAGCTTCAACAGACTGATGTATTTCCAAACCAATCAGGAAGCTCACCTACTCAATCAGGGACTAAACTACCAACCTGCCCCCTGTGAACCACGATCAGTCTGTGGTGACACATCAGGGCGACAGCTGCAGTAATCAGCCTTAATATTGTTATGATTGAATTATTAGCGTGCATGTAAACTGACCTAAATGTTCCTTGGTTTTGGGGAAAAATCTCCTCAGGTTCACAGCTCAGGATCCCAGAGTCAGATGAGAAAACAGAAAGGAGTTTCATTTCTGTATGATGAGTTCGGGACGTGTTCAGCCTCGTTTTGCAGATTAGTACAACATTTTGTGAAATACTATTCAACTGCTGCTCCCAGTCTTCATGCTAAGCTAGGCTAACCACGTCCTGACTGCAGCTCTGTACTTAAAGTAACGCAGAAGTATGAGATTGATATCCATCTGAACACTTCTCTTTCAGAAAGAAAGACATTTAAGAGTATTTCCAAAAATGTCAAACTGCACCTTTAAGCCAAAAGCTGACGAGGATCAGTTGCAGTTCACAGTGATGACAGACAGACCAAAGACTTCCTTTTGTCCTCTGTAGGACTTAATCCAGCTGATTAAACCTGAATGAATCAGTCTCTAATGATCTCCGGGTGATTTGTTTTTCTGTCCCACTGTTGGGCAGCAACTCAACGTGGCAACTTGTCTTCAGCAGTGTTGCTCTGTTTGCTTCAGAGATCTGCTGTCAGGAAACATCTAAATCAGTGCTTGTTGCCTCGTGTATCACAAACCTGAGGAGACAATTGTTAAACTGTGAACACTAGAAATAAAGACTTCTAAAACCTCTGGAGGTCTGTCTGATGTTTGTGTCCTGATTAGTGCTGGACCCTGAACTTCAATCCTTCTCTGGTTTTGACCAAAATGTGTTTCCGTAGAAAAGGGTTCACCTGGTTCACCTAGTTTTAACTGCTTTATATACAGTTAGCTAGTTTTAACTGCTTTATACAGTTAGCTAGTTTTAACTACTTTATACAGTTAGCTGGTTTTAACTGCTTTATACACAGTTAGCTAGTTTTAACTGCTTTATATACAGTTAGCTGGTTTTAACTGCTTTATACACAGTTAGCTAGTTTTAACTGCTTTATACAGTTAGCTAGTTTTAACTGCTTTATATACAGTTAGCTGGTTTTAACTGCTTTATACAGTTAGCTGGTTTTAACTGCTTTATATACAGTTAGCTGGTTTTAACTGCTTTATACAGTTAGCTGGTTTTAACTGCTTTATATACAGTTAGCTAGTTTAACTGCTTTATATACAGTTAGCTAGTTTTAACTGCTCTATATACAGTTAGCTGGTTTTAACTGCTTTATACAGTTAGCTGGTTTTAACTGCTTTATATACAGTTAGCTAGTTTAACTGCTTTATATACAGTTAGCTAGTTTTAACTGCTTTATACAGTTAGCTAGTTTTAACTGCTTTATACAGTTAGCTGGTTTTAACTGCTTTATACAGTTAGCTGGTTTTAACTGCTCTATATACAGTTAGCTGGTTTTAACTGCTTTTAATACAGTTAGCTGGTTTTAACTGCTTTATATACAGTTAGCTGGTTTTAACTGCTTTATATACAGTTAGCTGGTTTTAACTACTTTATACAGTTAGCTAGTTTTAACTGCTTTATACAGTTAGTTAGTTTTAACTGCTTTATATACAGTTAGCTGGTTTTAACTGCTTTATACACAGTTAGCTAGTTTTAACTGCTTTATACAGTTAGCTAGTTTTAACTGCTTTATATACAGTTAGCTGGTTTTAACTGCTTTATACACAGTTAGCTGGTTTTAACTGCTTTATATACAGTTAGCTGGTTTTAACTGCTTTATACAGTTAGCTGGTTTTAACTGCTTTATATACAGTTAGCTAGTTTTAACTGCTTTATATACAGTTAGCTAGTTTTAACTGCTTTATACAGTTAGCTGGTTTTAACTGCTTTATACAGTTAGCTGGTTTTAACTGCTTTATATACAGTTAGCTAGTTTAACTGCTTTATATACAGTTAGCTAGTTTTAACTGCTTTATACAGTTAGCTAGTTTTAACTGCTTTATACAGTTAGCTGGTTTTAACTGCTTTATATACAGTTAGCTGGTTTTAACTGCTTTATACAGTTAGCTGGTTTTAACTGCTTTATATACAGTTAGCTGGTTTTAACTGCTTTATATACAGTTAGCTGGTTTTAACTGCTTTATATACAGTTAGCTGGTTTTAACTGCTTTATACAGTTAGCTGGTTTTAACTGCTTTATATACAGTTAGCTAGTTTAACTGCTTTATATACAGTTAGCTAGTTTTAACTGCTTTATACAGTTAGCTAGTTTTAACTGCTTTATACAGTTAGCTGGTTTTAACTGCTTTATATACAGTTAGCTGGTTTTAACTGCTTTATACAGTTAGCTGGTTTTAACTGCTTTATATACAGTTAGCTAGTTTAACTGCTTTATATACAGTTAGCTAGTTTTAACTGCTTTATACAGTTAGCTGGTTTTAACTGCTTTATATACAGTTAGCTGGTTTTAACTGCTTTATATACAGTTAGCTGGTTTTAACTGCTTTATATACAGTTAGCTAGTTTAACTGCTTTTAATACAGTTAGCTAGTTTTAACTGCTTTATACAGTTAGCTAGTTTTAACTGCTTTATACACAGTTAGCTAGTTTTAACTGCTTTATATACAGTTAGCTAGTTTTAACTACTTTATACAGTTAGCTAGAACCCACTAAGTAAAGCAATATAAATTAGCTTTTATTTTATTTTATACTTACCCACTTGGTACTTAATTTATTTGGTTACCTGTATTATAGTGTACTATAGTGTATTATATATATATATAGATATTTTTTGCTTAGTGCTTCTGTTCCTGAGTGCGCTGACGTGACAGTGAGCTGCTGTAACAAAAGACTTTCCCCTCGGGGATCAATAAAGTATTCCTGATTCTGATTATGCTACCGGAAGTTATGTTATTATTTGCATTAAACATTGAAGTTTAGCTCAGAAACTTCTATGACAGGTCTCCACAGCAGCTGCTAGCTCGCTGTCAGAGCTCCACATCCCAACGTCCCGCGAGTGCTGCAGTCGGATGCCTCTTTATTTAGAAGGTTACGAAGGCCCGGACGTCTTACTGTTGGAACATTTTAACTGTTATTATAAACCAAACTTGATTTTCTTTTCTTAAATCGTTTTCATGTTTGTGAATCTTGAAGAGTAAATAAAGAAACAACAACGGATGTCTCTGCTTCCGGTTGTTACCATTTTAATACGGAGAAGTGGCACAGACCCCTCTGCGCGCCGTTGCTAGGAGACGTCCGCGGTCCCACTGCGCACGCGTGCTGATGACGTTCTTCACTAACAACAAGCAAACGCTCCTTGGCAACCAGCTCGTTTAACGCCAGGTAAGGTTTTACATTTGATTTACGCTTTGAAGAGTTGCTCTCTGCCGGAGTTTCAGCTGCTGTGATGTGAATAAAACACATTATTAACATTTCATTTGTTTCTGTTTCAAGAATCTACAAAAAAAAAACACAAGTTAAATTATAAGAAGCTAACGTTCGTTAGCCGACAGATCCGTGTTTTCACTTCTTCAGGTGAGAAACGTTTCTGCCTGTCTGTCTGCCTGTCTGTCTGTCTGCCTGTCTCACTCTCTGTCTGTTCTCTGTCTGTCTGTCTGCCCGTCTGTCTGTCTGCCTGTCTCTCTGTCTGTCTCTCTGCCTGTCTCTCTGCCTGTCTCTGTCTGTCTGTCTCTGTCTGTCTGTCTGTCTGCCTGTCTCTCTGTCTGTCTCTCTGCCTGTCTCTCTGCCTGTCTGCCTGCCTGTCTCTCTGTCTGTCTGTCTGCCTGTCTGTCTGCCTGTCTGTCTGCCTGTCTGTCTCTCTCTGTCTGTTCTCTGTCTGTCTGTCTCTCTGTCTGTCTCTCTGCCTGTCTCTCTGCCTGTCTGTCTGTCTGTCTGTCTGTCTCTCTGCCTGTCTGTCTGCCTGTCTCTCTGTCTGTCTCTCTGCCTGTCTGTCTCTCTGCCTGTCTGTCTGCCTGTCTCACTCTCTGTCTGTTCTCTGTCTGTCTGTCTCTCTGTCTGTCTCTCTGCCTGTCTGTCTGCCTGCCTGTCTCACTCTCTGCCTGCCTGTCTCACTCTCTGCCTGCCTGTCTCAGACCTTCAGTCTGGTGTTTTTCTGTTGCTGTGCTGGAGTTTCTAACTGTGATGCGTTCATGGTCCTCAGGAAAACAAATCATCAGTCTCCGCTGTCAGCCCCCCAGCCTTCCTCCTCCTCCTCTCTTCCTCCTCCTCCTCCTCCTCTCTTCCTCCTCCTCCTCCTCCTCTTCCTCCTCCTCGTCCTGATGGATGAAACGGTGAAGCCTCTGAGGATTCCTCCTCAGATGTCCGTCTACGCTGACAAACACAACATCTTGCACCTGGTGCAGGTATGAAGGTTCTGCAGGTTTTATCTGTTTCAGCAGCTGCAGACCCGACACTGAGGCTGTGTGTGTGTGTGTGTGTGTGTGTGTGTGTGTGTGTGTGTGTGTGTGTGTGTGTGTGTGTGTGTGTGTGTGTGTGTGTGTGTGTTGCAGAGCATGTTGTCCAGTCTGGTGATCGATCAGCCTGAGGATCCGATCTGTTACCTGATCAGTCTGCTGCAGAGGAGCAGCGTGGACAGTAAGTCAGCGCACCTGAACGCAGCTCAGAGCAGCGCCATGTGTTATTTCCCATAATACCCCGAGCTGCCGTCCAGCTGTTGGAGAGAGACCGTGGTTCTCAACTGGGGGGCCGAGGCCCCGGGAAGGAGTCATGAGCTGAATCAGCGGGGGGCAAGAAAAAACAACTTTCTGCTGCACAAAACTATATTTCTGTTTTTATACTTTCCTCTTTCAGCTCTTTATCCAGAAATGTCTGACAGCGGCTGCCAGTCGACATGTCTCTGTATAAAGCTGCTGCTGTGAAGTGAAGTGTCCCTTTACATGTCAAACACCTGATGAATCAAACACGTCTGCGGCCACCAGGTGGAGCTGCGGCTCTGCGGCCACCAGGTGGAGCTGCGGCTCTGCGGCCTGACTGTCCTCAAGTCAGTTTGAACATCAGACC
>CM050846.1:445000-457500 GCA_027580175.1 Siniperca scherzeri | reverse complement strand
TTAACGCCATCCAAGGTGTTAACCAGAGGCGTTGGCCAATCAAATATGTGCATGCGCACGTTCCCGGCAGACGGAGACGGAGGATAACGTGACCAGCGATGTAAACTGCTGTCTCACAGTGTTATAAACCCGTGAAGAGCTTCAGTGTCTGATAAACCTTCAGACTCACGGGTCTGTTTTCAGTTTGAACAGCCAGCAGGGTTATCTGATCAGCTGTCTGTCTCTCTGCCTCTCTTTGTCTCCCTCTCCGACCGTCTCCGTCTCTGATGTGCTGCTGTGATGATAATAATTAGCGCTCTGGTCGCTGCTGTGTCGTACTACGATTCCCAGCAGGCCGAGCAGCGTGTCGGCGTGTCTCCCCAGAGACCGGCTGATCAAACAGACGCGCTGCTGTCACATCACGCGCGTTGTTTTCACTCGGGCTCGTCCTCGCTGCTGCTCCTCATTAGCATCACGTCCCGTTTCCCGTCAGCGTTCATCAGGACACGGAGCTGCTTTCTGATCAGTTTAAGAGAATTAAAGAAAGCGAAGCTGCTGTCACCAACGCTCACACAACAACAACAACAACAACACAAAGCGAAGCTCACAACTGCGCTTATCTGTCTGATTGAACGTCTGGCCTCTGTTCGAGTGTCTTCACACTACCTGCTCTGCTGTTAGACGATAAGAAATACATCCAGACGGGTGACAACTAAAGGGAAAACCTGCAAACATTAGGTGGTTTTAATGTGCCTTTAGGTGTTAGCGCTCATTAAGGAGGTTCTGGAAATCCTTTAGGAGGTTCTAGTGGTTCCTCTGGTCTTTGAGCAGGTTCCAGGGGTCCTGTGGGGGGTTCTAGTTTACTTTTAGCAGATTCTAGTGGTCGTTGAGGTGGTTCTAGTGGTCCTTTACTGGGTCCTTCTCGCTAGATCTCATTTGGGTGGTACTTGTGGTTATTGGGACGGTCCTGTAGGTGGTTCTAGTGTTCCTTCAGGAGGTTTTGTGGTCTTTGAGGGGGTCCCAGATGTTCCAGTCTTTCCTTAGATTTTAGTGGTCACGGAAGAGGTTCTAGAGGTCCTGTAGGTTGTACTTGTGGTCAGTGAGGATGTTCCTGTAGTAATTGAGGGTGTTCTTGGGTTTCGTTGAGTGTTTCTAGTGCGTCTGTAGGAAGACGGGATCATTGAGGGGGCCCTCGATGTCTTTTGAGTAATTCTAGTGTTCGTTCAGGAGGTTCACGTGGTCCCCGAGGAGGTTCTAGGGGTCCTGTAGGTGGTTCTGCTGGGCCTAGATGAGGGAGTCACTCCACGAGAGTCGTCCATGTGTTTGTGTCAGTTGATGGTTAGCTGTTAGCGAGCTGTTCTTCTCCTCCTTGTGCGTTTGTCAAATATCAGAAACAGCTTCCGGTGCTTCCACCTCCTCCTGCACCTCCTCCCAAACCTCCTCCTGCACCTCCTCCCAAACCTCCTCCGCACCTCCTCCCAAACCTCCTCCCACCTCCTCCCTCCTCCTGCACCTCCTCCCAAACCTCCTCCACCTCCTCCCGCACCTCCTCCCAAACCTCCTCCGCACCTCCTCCCGCACCTCCTCCCAAACCTCCTCCGCACCTCCTCCCGCACCTCCTCCCAAACCTCCTCCCAGACCTCCTCCTGCACCTCCTCCACCTCCTCCTCCACCTCCTCCCGCACCTCCTCCCGCACCTCCTCCTGCACCTCCTCCCAAACCTCCTCCTGCACCTCCTCCTGCACCTCCTCCCAAACCTCCTCCTGCACCTCCTCCCGCACCTCCTCCCAAACCTCCTCCTCCACCTCCTCCTGCACCTCCTCCCGCACCTCCTC
Source organism: Siniperca scherzeri (assembly GCA_027580175.1). NCBI lineage: Eukaryota > Metazoa > Chordata > Actinopteri > Centrarchiformes > Sinipercidae > Siniperca > Siniperca scherzeri. The sequence goes on along the minus strand of CM050846.1, from coordinate 455,686 downwards.
CCAAACCTCCTCCTCCCAAACCTCCTCCCGCACCTCCTCCCACACCTCCTCCCACCTCCTCCCACCTCCTCCACCTCCTCCTCCACCTCCTCCTCCTCCGCACCTCCTCCCGCACCTCCTCCCAAACCTCCTCCACCTCCTCCCAAACCTCCTCCCAAACCTCCTCCTGCACCTCATCCCAAACCTCCTCCGCACCTCCTCCCGCACCTCCTCCCAAACCTCCTCCCAAACCTCCTCCCGCACCTCCTCCCGCACCTCCTCCCAAACCTCCTCCCGCACCTCCTCCGCACCTCCTCCGCACCTCCTCCCAAACCTCCTCCCGCACCTCCTTCCAAACCTCCTCCGCACCTCCTCCACCTCCTCCCAAACCTCCTCCCGCACCTCCTCCCAAACCTCCTCCCAAACCTCCTCCCAAACCTCCTCCACCTCCTCCTCCACCTCCTCCTGCACCTCCTCCCAAACCTCCTCCTCCACCTCCTCCTGCACCTCCTCCCGCACCTCCTCCCGCACCTCCTCCCAAACCTCCTCCCGCACCTCCTCCCGCACCTCCTCCCACACCTCCTCCTCCACCTCCTCCCGCACCTCCTCCCGCACCTCCTCCTCCACCTCCTCCTCCACCTCCTCCACCTCCTCCCAAACCTCCTCCCGCACCTCCTCCACCTCCTCCCACACCTCCTCCACCTCCTCCTCCTCCTCCCACACCTCCTCCTCCACCTCCTCCTCCCAAACCTCCTCCCCTCCTCCCAAACCTCCTCCCAAACCTCCTCCCAAACCTCCTCCTGCACCTCATCCCAAACCTCCTCCGCACCTCCTCCGCACCTCCTCCCAAACCTCCTCCCAAACCTCCTCCTCCTCCGCACCTCCTCCCAAACCTCCTCCCGCACCTCCTCCCGCACCTCCTCCGCACCTCCTCCCAAACCTCCTCCGCACCTCCTTCCAAACCTCCTCCGCACCTCCTCCGCACCTCCTCCCAAACCTCCTCCACCTCCTCCCAAACCTCCTCCCAAACCTCCTCCCAAACCTCCTCCTCCACCTCCTCCCCTCCTCCCAAACCTCCTCCTCCACCTCCTCCTGCACCTCCTCCACCTCCTCCACCTCCTCCGCACCTCCTCCCGCACCTCCTCCTCCACCTCCTCCCGCACCTCCTCCCGCACCTCCTCCTCCACCTCCTCCACCTCCTCCTCCTGCACCTCCTCCCAAACCTCCTCCCGCACCTCCTCCCAAACCTCCTCCCGCACCTCCTCCCGCACCTCCTCCCGCACCTCCTCCCGCACCTCCTCCACCTCCTCCTGCACCTCTGGGGCAGAGCCGACCCTGACGTCCATGCCGCCTGGATTGTGATCAGATTTGGGATACGGACAATAAACCTTTAAAGACGTTCAAAGACGGGAGAGCTAAGTAATGGTATTAACGGTAACGGTGGTAGTGGTTTAGGCCATGAAACCTACAAGATTTACATCTGATCCAGATTTATTTCCAGCGAACTCCTCTGAGGGTTCTACTGGAAGTTTAGTTCGTTACAAGAAAACATGTCTGTCATCTCTTTGTCTGCGTCCTGCCTCTGTTCCTTCCAACGAATCTTCAGTCAGTGTGTGTGTGTGTGTGTGTGTGTGTCTGTGTGTGTGTGTGTGTGTGTGTGTGTGTGTGTGTGTGTGTGTGTTCAGTGTGTGTGTGTGTGTGTGTGTGTGTGTGTGTGTGTGTGTGTGTGTGTGTGTGTGTGTGTGGAGCTGCCTCCCAGTGATCAGCAGTAAACCAGCATTCAGCTTTCGTCTTTTCTTCTAAACTCTACAAACAGCTGCTTCTTTCAGCCTCCAGCATTTAGCTTCAGCGTTTAGCATTTAGCATCAGTGTTCAGTGTGTGTGCATGTGTGTGTGTGTGTGTGTGTGTGTGTGTGTGTGTGTGTGTGTGTGTGTGTGTGTGTGTGTGTGCATGTGTGTGTGATATTAGCTGCTACTTTAATCTGCTAATGGCTGTTTTTGGCCGCAGGCTAAACTCATCACACACACACCAGGGACTCTGTGTGTGTGTGTGTGTGTGTGTGTGTGTGTGTGTGTGTGTGTGTGTGTGTGTGTGTGTGATGTCTTTATCTTCTGTCTGTCAGTGTGAACGAACGGAGAGGAGGATGATTGACAGCTCCCATCAGGACCCCGCCTCCTCCTGTCACATGAAATACGTTACCTGTCTCTCTGTCTGACTGTCTGTCTGTCTAATTTTCCTTTTACTGTCAGACAAAAACTTCCCGACACAAGGTCCTCTTACTTGGTGTTTCCAAAGCTTTCAGCCACATCCCAGCGTCTTCCTACACAGGTGGAGTTGCCGTGGAGATGACTGAGTTGTAATCGTGTGACCTGAGGGTCGGGTTACGTTAGAAAAGAAGCAGTTCGTACGACGTGTTGTTCGACCTCGTCTGTTGTGAACGTCCACACTGGAAGGCGCGGAGACGTGACGTTGTTTAACTCGTCACGCGTTCACGTTCATAGTGTCGACCTCAGCTGTTCAACGGAAACAAAGTTCAAACCCCGCCTACTTTCTCACCGCCACACAGCTGACCGATCACGTGTGAGGAGGGTGTGATGTCAGATCGTCAGAAGTTACAGAAATGGTCAAACGCAAACCCCCCTAATCCAGCATCGGACGGGTGTGGGGGGGCAGGTGGGCCTTCTGAAGCCAATTTGACAAAGTGGCCAAACTGTGTAACTGTAACTTCCGGGTCGTCACGTGATGCACGCTGGACCCACAAGACTTTTCTCACAGACTTACTTTGTGAAAGAAGCGGCTGTGAAACGGTGGATACATGACGCGACATGACTCGTGTCACTGTCAGAGTTTGATCCTTTCCTCTCCGATAACGTTTGAAAAGTCTGGAAGAGTCGCACGATTAAATCTTTTTATCCCCATTCAAGTTAGCGGAGGGCTAAACAGGAAGTTAGCCGGCTCGCCCGGCGGAGTCTCTAGCGCGCTCGTTCTGTGTCGCCGCACGATGTGGAAGATCCGGGTAGTTTTATACCCGGAAGTCGGACTTTTTTGGCTTCAGGCGCCTCTGAGAAACTCTCAAAACAAGATGATATCTTTAACACAAGAACTGATCATCTGTTAACAGCCAGTGAACTAAATCAGACAGCAGTTCGTCCAGCACACACACACAGCCTGTCATACGTGTGTGTCAGTGCTGCTGTCAGTCGTCTTTATTCAGCCTGGCAGGCAGCACTGTGGGATTAACGGATGCAGACTGCTGCATTAAACAAACTGGTTTTATTTAGATGTCATGTGACTGTCAGCGGAGAGCAGAGCTGCAGCCTCGGTGCGTCACACACATCAGTTTAATACTGAGACACACTGAAGCTGATGTCGCACTGTAGCAGTTTTTAAACAGTTAAACACAATAAATGCAACACTAGCAGTCCTCGAGGACGTCGTAGCGGTCTTAAGGTAGTTCCAGGAGTCCTTGAGGTGGTTCTGTGAGGCCTTGAATGCTCTCCAGGAGTCCACCGAGAGGTTTCAGGAGTTCACCGGGATTTTGCTGACCGGCCGTGACCCGGTACTGGCCTGTGCAGTGACGGCTACCGGGCCTGTCATCTGTCCTCGCTCCCATCACCCCCGCTGCCACTGACCTGCCCGTGTGATCAATAATCTCAGGCCAATGATCAGTAGTGACTTTGATCATCGAAGCTGAGCATCAGCAGTGAAAACCTTTCTGTCCCTCCCGAACACAGCTGTGACAGACGGTGAAACAGGAAGAACCCCCGTCTGTCTCCGATAGCAACCATTCATATTATGACAGATTAGTTGTGAATATGCCCAAATTTGTCACTAAGTGGTGAGTTTCAGTTTCACACTTCTCTGTCCAAATATTCTGTCTCTCTCCTCCCCTGACACATTCAGAACAACAGGTGTATCACCTCTAAAACACTGAACTAACCAGGGAATGAGCATACTTTTAATGCATTTGTTTTTATCTTGACACCTTCTCTTGACTCAGTGCAAGATATGGGGTCAAGTTTGTTAAACTAGACTGAATTTGGGCCTGAGATCTTTTGACTTGTCTCGATTAATTTCCCGCCTCTCCGGTTCGCGGGAAGTTACAGTGAGAAGCCTTGAGTAGGTTCCAGGTGTCCTTGAAGAAGTTTAATGGGACATTGAGGAGGACGTGAAGACTCTTTTGTGCCACAACGCAAATGGAAAGTGCAAACATGCAGAATAGACTAAACCAATAAAAACCGAAATAAACAAAAACCAAATGAATCGACGTGAAGTCTTGTTAGCGGACAAACAGCATCCCGTTGATTCATCTGTACTTCAGGGGAGTTCTGACAAGAATGCAAAGAGAATTTTCTCAGTGCATCATTCATTCATATTTGACAGCTGGACTGTCCTGAACAGCCAATGTACTGACTGTACAGACGTTAGCTAGCTAGCAACACACACACCAACCATGTGTGTGTGTTTGTGTTCAGTTCAGCCTCTGACTGATCTCTGAACTCTGCGTGTGTCACCCTTGTGCCCACTAGCAACTCTCCATTGACTTTGTATGCAAGCATGTGACGTCTAAAGTTCCCCTTACGTTCTGTCTGAACTGAAAAGTTCGTCCTGAGGGGCTAAAGGAAAGATTATAGACTCGTTAACATCTGAAGGGTTTCAACAAAGTTAAAAGAGCCAAAAAACAGGACAAAAGTGTAACAGAACCAAGAAGGAACGGTGTCTCCATCCCTTATGTATCTGGACTGTCTGAAAAACTACAAAGGATCTTTAGACAGCACGATGTTCCTGTCTTCTTTAAACCAGGCAACACTTTAAGACAGAAACTCGTTCACCCTGAGGACAAGATGCCCACACAGAAACAGAGCGATGTAGTTTACTCCATTCAGTGCAGTGAGGAAAACTGCAAAGAACGGTACATAGGCGAGACCAAACAGCCGCTTCACAAAAGACTTTATCAGCACAGACGACACGCTAACTCGGGATCGCAGAGCGCCGTGCGTTTGCATCTAAAAGCTACAAACCGCACGTTTGAAGACAGCGAGGTGAAGAGTCTAAGTAGAGAGAAGAGTTGGTTTGAAAGAGGAGTCAAAGAAGCCATTTTTGTGAAAAAAGAAAACCCCTCTTTGAACAGAAATGGTGGTCTGAGATTCAATCTGCCCAAAGTTTACCACAGTGTATTAACACCGTGGTCAAGCCGATCACATGCTAATCAGGTACTTAACAGTGATGAGGGAGGTGCAGCCAGAAAACAACAGGCCTGATTACTGATTACTGGGCCATCATGGAAACTATTAGGTCAGTTTCAGGTGAAACTAGCTAATCAACAGATACTCAGGTAGACTCCTCCCTGAGGGCGGGGCTTAAGCAACACAGAGTAGCTTAAATTTCTGAGTTCTCAGACCATTTTCACAATTGAGAATGACTTCCGGATGGGAGCCGAAACGTCTCGATTCTGAAAACAGCGTCCAGACGACGGCGACTGAAACCTTTTCTACGATCTGAAGGGTTCATCCTCTGGAGAGCAGGGAGGGGATCAGGACAGTACAGGAAATCTAATCAGAGTAAAAAGTAGAGTTTGGAAACATAAACAGTACAAATTTAACATGCACTGTGTGTGTGCGTGTTACAGGGCTGGGTGTTGGAGGGAATCCCTCAGACTCGTCTGCAGGCGCTGAGTCTCCAGCAGGCCGGAGTCATCCCGGAACATGTTGGTGAGTACAAAATATCAGCTCAGAGTTCATGTGTGTATAAATATATATATATATATATATATATACTGCATATATGCATCCTGTCACTGAAGATACTGTGGTGTGTGTGCAGTGATGTTGGAGGCTCCTGATGATGTGTTGTTGGAGAGGAGTCAGGGGAAACTGGTCGACCCGCTGACAGGAGGTGAGTCCAGTCCAGCAGGCATTTCACTCACACTGCCTTCACACAGACGTGTCGGTGCAACATGGGAAGTCGAGTTTACTCAAGTTAGGTTTATTTGTGTCGCCTGTATCACACATGATGTCTCAGTGGGCTCAGCCCCGACAGGTCCCTGACCAGCCTGAGATCTGTATCAGAATCAGAAATACTTTATTGATCCCCGTAGGGAAACTCTTTGTTACAGCAGCTCGCCTTTACGTCAGCGCACACAGGAGAAAGTACTAGCAAACGATATGATACACTATAAAACAGGTCAGAAAATAAATGAAGTACCAGGTGGGTTTACCTGTTGATGATGAAAGTACAGTCTAAAATACAATGTAACTAAATAAGTAATAGTAATAAGCGGAGGTGCATGTACTGTCGAGAGTAATGGAGGTATATAATATCAATAACAATAAATAAAAAAAACTAACATGGGAAAACTAAATATTGCACGGGAGTATTAACACACAATATTGCACAATATCTAAGTATTGCGGAGATGTTAATGATCAGTGTCCAGTTTAGTGACTTCGGGTCAGACAGACTGACACTTAGAGGGAGGAGCTAAAGAGTCTGATGGCCGCAGGCAGGAGTGACTTCCTGTGGCGCTCTGTGGTGCATTGTGGGGGGATGAGTCTTCCGCTGAAGGCGCTCCTTTGCTTGACCACCGCGTCATGGAGCGGGTGGGAGACGCTGTCCAAGATGGCGTGTAGTTTACCCAGCGTCCTCCTCTCTGACACCACCGCCAGAGAGTCCAGCTCCGCCCCCACGATGTCACTGGCCTTACGGATCAGTTTGTTGAGTCTGTTGGCGTCCGCTACCCTCAGCCTGCTGCCCCAGCATGCAACAGCATACAGGACAGCACCGGCCGCCACAGACTCATAAAACATCCTCAGCATCGTCCGGCAGGTGTTGAAGGACCTCAGCCTCCTCAGGAAACAGAGGCGGCTCTGGCCCTTCCTGTAGACAGCCTGAGTGTTCTTGGTCCAGTCCAGACAAGACAAGGAATAACAAAACATGATCGAGCTTTTTCAGTTGTTGGCCCTGAATTGTGGAATAGTTCCCCTCCATCTAAAGACCCATGTCCTTTCTTTAGCCTCTTAATTATCATCATGAAGACTTGCCTGTCCAGTGCTGTTTATGATTTTATCAAGATATTCTATGCTTTTATTAATTGTTGTATTTTTGTATTTAATTATTGTATTGTATTCCTGTGCTTTATTTAATCTCTTTGGAAAGCACTTTGCTCAGCGTTTGCTGTTGTAAATGTGCTCTAGAAATAAACTAAGCTGAGGGTTCAGCAGGAGCTGCAGGTGGGACACACAATACTCCAACAATAGGATTATAACAGGTCCGATACTGATGTAGTAAATCCGGTGAATGAGTCCAGTAAAACCCATCCGCTCAGATAAGTGAAGAAACGAACAATACCTGCTGACAGTAAAAGCTTTGACACTACACTGTTATTACTCATGACATCACTTCCTGTCTGCAGACGTGTACCATCAGACCTTCATCTGGCCGGTCGATGATACTGTCGCTCAGCGTCTGGAGGAGGGGCAGAGCCTATCAGAGAAGCAGCGATTGGCTGAGCTGCAGCGTTACCGCTGTGAGGTCACAGGTCTGAGCTCAGCCTATCAACACGTCCTGAAGATCATCAACGGTGACCAACCACACGCTGACGTCTACCAGCAAGGTACTGACGCACAGAGACAAGCCTTTATTTGTTCAAACAGACATTGTATCTAATCAATACTATTATAATTCTCCAACATTATAGTAGTGTAGTTCATAATGATGCATCACTACCACTTATAATCAGAAGACTTTCAGATTTTTGGAGATCTCCTCCAATATGCAGATGATTCACTAATTTATATTCGCTCCTTCACTTCCCTTCAATAATAATGTAAAGTCTAGAGAATTCATTCATTGTAGTCAAACAAAAGCTTCACTGTCATGATTCAAACAAGATTATTATTTGTTGTAATATGCTGACAATCGTTTAGTCAGATAGTTGCATTGGTATACTATACTGTGTGTGTGTGTGTGTGTGTGTGTGTGTGTGTGTTTCAGTGCTGGCTTTCGTTCGGACTCGTCGTCGCTCCAGAACTCCCAGAATCCTCCTGTTGGGTCCACCGGGGGCAGGGAAGAGTCATCAGGCCAGACTCCTGTCAGAGAAATACAAGATGGTGGATGGTACACACACACACACACACACACACACACACACACACTGCCTCTGTCTTCTGTCCGTTTATAAAGACGAGTCCAGGTTGAAGGTGGAACAAGTCGCCATCATTACGGTGGCGCCTCACCAGTAAACCTGCGTATATCACTGTGATGAGGGACGACACTTGTTTTCGAATGACATTAAAATAAATGTTATAATCTAAAAGATTTAAACAGAATTTAGTCCAGTGTTAACAGACATCTTTTCACCTGCAAATCTCTGCCTGCCTGTCTGTCTGCCTGTCTGTCTGCCTGTCTGTCTGCCTGTCTGTCTCTCTGTCTGCCTGTCTCTCTGCCTCTCTGTCTGTCTGTCTGTCTGTCTGTCTGTCTCTCTGCCTGTCTGTCTGCCTGTCTGTCTGTCTGTCTGCCTGTCTCTCTGTCTCTCTGCCTGCCTGTCTGTCTGTCTGTCTGTCTCTCTGCCTGTCTGTCTGTCTGTCTGTCTGTCTGTCTCTCTGCCTCTCTGTCTGTCTCTCTGCCTCTCTCTCTGCCTCTCTGTCTCTCTGCCTGTCTGTCTGTCTGTCTGTCTGTCTGTCTGTCTCTCTGCCTGTCTGTCTGTCTGTCTGTCTGTCTGTCTGTCTCTCTGCCTGTCTGTCTGTCTGTCTGTCTGTCTGTCTGTCTCTCTCTCTGCCTCTCTGTCTGTCTCTCTGTCTCTCTGCCTCTCTGTCTGTCTCTCTCTGTCTGTCTCTCTGCCTGTCTGTCTGTCTGTCTGTCTGTCTGTCTGCCTGTCTGTCTCTCAGTGTGCTGTGGTCAGCTGTTGCGGTCTGTAGCAGCTGATGGTTCAGCTCTGGGAGAAGAGATCCAGCAATACCTGGATGACGGAAGGCCAGGTAACCACACACACAGCAGACACGTTGATTGGTTGTTTTAAGTGGAAATAAAACTGTTTGATTCCTGTCTGTATCCCAGCAGCCCCTTGGGTTTTTAACTCCTCGTACACTGCACACACACACACACACACACACAAACACGCAGATTCCCATCGTGTGTGTGTAGGTCATGTGACAGCAGCGTGTGCGTGAGCGACAGCGTCGGGACTCATCTTCATACTGGGCACGTCTGCAGGTGATCAGTGATCAGTGATCAATCTGAGCCAGTGCAAGAAGCAGCGTGTCCTGTATGTAGAGAGATGGAGAGTCAACACGTGCCGGCCGTGTCGCCGGGGGGTCGTGTCAGCTGACTCATGCATCACACACAGGAAGTATAACTGAAACGTGCAGCGCAGCCGAACGTTCACAGTGGCTGTTTCTTATAAAGCTTTCGATTAGAACATTTACACGGTTTTTGGACTGGGCAGAACCCACCTCCCAGCAGGAGTTTGACAGGTGGGTTCTGTCCAGTCCTAAATGGATCGACCAATCAGCTTGCTTGATGCGCAGGTCTGCCCGACATGTTGTGAGATTTGGAAGTTGTGCGCGTCGACTACTCTGCAACCTACAGTTACCCATCACACCCTGCAGAGGTTCACACAGATGTTTATGTGTTTCCAGAGAAGCATAATCCCTGCTGGCTCGTACCTCAAGATATTAACTGACTCGACAGAAGCAGCTTATTACTGATTATTGATTATTCATGAACCGCCGGTGCAGTTCCAGACTCCCTGGTGCTGCAGGTTCTGGAGGAACGACTGAGCCGAGTGGACTGCAGCTGCAGAGGCTGGATCCTTCATGGCTTCCCCTTCGACCTGCAGCAAGCCAAGAGCCTGCAGGAGTCCCAGCAGCCGCCCAACAGGTACTACTGCTACTACTGCTACTGCTACTACTGCCACTGCTGCCACTGCTACCACTGCCACTGCTGCCACCACTGCTGCCACTACCACTGCCACTGCCACTGCCACTGCCACTGCTACCACTGCTACCACTGCCACTGCCACTGCCACTGCCACCGCTACCACTGCTGCTACCACTGCCACCGCTGCACCACCACCGCTGCCACTGCTGCCACCACCGCTGCCACCGCTGCTGCCACCGCCACTGCCACTGCCACCACCGCCACCACACCACCACTGCCACCGCCACCGCCACCACCGCCGCTGCCACTGCCACCACCGCCGCCACCGCCACCGCCACACCACCACCGCCACTGCTGCCACCGCCGCCACCGCCACCACCGCACCACCACCACTCACCACCGCCACACCGCCACCACTGCCACCGTCACCACCACCACCACCTGCCACCGCCACCTGCCACCACCACTGCCACCGCCACACTGCCACCACTGCCACTGCCACCTGCCACCACCACTGCACACCGCCACCGTCACACCACCACTGCTGCCACCACTGCTACTGCCACTGCTGCTGCCACCACCGCTGCCACCACTGCCGCCACCGCCACCACCGCCACACCACCGCTGCCACTGCCACCACCACTGCCACCGCTGCCACCACTGCCACTGCCACCACCGCCACCACCACTGCCGCTGCCACTGCCACCGCTGCCACCACCGCCGCCACCGCTGCCGCCACCGCCACCACCGCCACCACCACCACCGCCACCACCGCTGCCACCACTGCCACCGCTGCCACCACCGCCGCCGCCACCACCGCACTGCCACCA
>CM050846.1:395000-437500 GCA_027580175.1 Siniperca scherzeri | reverse complement strand
GTGTGTGTGTGTTCAGTGTGTGTGTGTGTGACAGGAGGAACGTCGCCTCAGGCAAACTTCATGTTTACCAGCTGTTCACGTCTCAGAGTTCAGCTGCTTTCAGCCTTCACACACACGCGAACAGTTTTAAAGTAAGTGAGAAACTTTTATGACAGACGTCGGCTTCAGAGTCGTTTTATTATTTCACTCTCTGTTCACGCCGTCCGGTCTGACGAGGAAGGCACGAAAAAGACAAGATATTATTATACTGCTGACTGATCACTGTCCAATCCAACAGGGTCTCTAGATGTGTCAGGAGTCATGTGACTCTGTCAGTGTTTTATTATATCTGATGTTTCTGGATTCATGTGTGTGTCGCATTTTACTGCTGCAGCTCATTTTAACTGCTTTATATCCTGTTGGGCAGTTTAACCTGCAGCAATGCATCATGGTCTATAAGGTCATCAGGTGTTTGCGGCGTCGCCGTCCCGTGAGAACCACGTATCAGAGAAACAGTTTTCAGCTCTGCGACGATGCGTTTCTCAGCTGATCCGAGGGGGGGGGTTAAAGAGTTTATTCAGCACGTGAAGGAAACTCTTCATCCTTCAGCTCGTCACAAACACCTGGAGATACGAGGTTTCCGCCGGACGGGAAGGGGCTGAAACGCTGCGATCTGAATATAACTGAAGCCGTCAGACGGACGCAGGGAAGCGTCCACATGTCCCTCTGAGACGCGGACTGGAAGTACAACGTTACATAAAAGTACCTGAAACGTGCACTCTGCAGACTCACCTGTCCTGCATCACATGGTGCCTGATGAGGGAGGTTCACTCTGCCCCCCCTCCACTGAGCCCCTCACTGGCTTCCCCCCATAAACCACCAGCTGTGGTCTCGACTCGCACTGAGACGTCCGGGTCCAGGTGTCACACAGCCCGCATGCTGCCTGTTGCTGTAGCTCCGTCTCGTCGTCTTACTTTTTCAAACTTTTGTAACTTGTGTGTAAGTGTAATTTAAACTACGCTCTTTGCGAAAATGAGGGTAGAAAGTGTTTTTGTACTTTTTTTCGCCGTGGAATTTCTTCTTCTGCTACTCGGTCGGGGCACCGCTGCAGATCAGCTGTTTGGCCGCATTGTTTACACCAGGGAACAGCTGATCGCGCTGAAGCCGGGCAGCATGGCGCCCAGGACAACCGATGTCCCCGCTGAGATCTGGAGGAGGACACACCGAGGATGCAGAGGTGGAGCAAGCGGCGAGGAAGAGAGAGGTGCAGACAAAGAGACTTAAGAATAAGAGATTTAAGCCGTGTCTGCCTTCTCTCGTCATGGGCAACGTGAGATCGCTGGCGAATAAAATGGACGAGCTAACGGCGTTAGCCAGTCAGGCGGAGTTCCGTGAGTGTAGCTTGATGTGCTTCTCAGAGACATGGCTACACCAGGATATCCCGGACCATAACGTTTCCATCGGCGGCTTTCAGACTGTTCGGGCCGACAGGGATCACACCGAGCGGTAAGCGGAAAGGCGGTGGGCTTGCTGTTCTGGTTAACAACAGATGGTGTAACCCTGGTCACGTTACCATCAAGCAGAGTATCTGTAGCCGGACATTGAACTGTTAGCTGTGGGACTCCGGCCATATTATCTGCCACGTGAATTTTCACATGCCATTGTTGTGGCTGTTTACATCCCCCTCTGCTAACCCGGCATCGGCGTGCAACGCCATTCACACCGCCATAGCACATCTCCAGACTCAACACCGAGTGCACTCATTTTAATCTCGGGTGACTTCAACCATGTCAGTGTTTCAACAACACTGACTAATTTCACCAGTATGTGAGCTGTCCTACTAGAGAGGAGGACACTGGACCTGCTGTATGCTAACGTTAAGGATGCATACAGCTCTTCCCTCCCCTCTGGGTAGGTCAGACCACAACCTGGTTCACCTTAAACCCTGCTATGTGCCTCTGGTTAAAGGCAGCCTGCGACCACAAGGACAGTGAGGAGATGGTCAGGGAGGCCTATGAGACACTGCAGGAATGTTTTGAGTGACAAACTGGGATGCACTCTGTGAGCCTCATGGAGGGACATTGACGGGCTCACTGAGTGCATCACTGGCTACATTAACTTCTGTGTGGACTGCAATGTCCCAACCAAGATGGTCCATTGTTACCCAAATAACAAACCGTGGGTAACAAAGGACATCAAGGACATTCTAAATGCCAAGAGGAGGGCCTTTACTGATGGTAATAGGGAGGAGGTGAGGGCAATCCAGGCCGACCTGAAGGTGAAAATCAGGAGGCCAAGAGAAGTACAGGAGGAAGCTGGGCGGAAACTCCAGCAGAACAATATGAGGAGGTCTGGGCGGCATGAAGACCATCACTGGCTTCAGACCGACTGGCAGCAGAGGAGTTGAAGGCAGCTTGGACAGGGCCAGCGAACTGAATCTGTTCTTTAACAGATTCGACACACGCTCCTGCTCATCCCCCTCTAACTCAGCTGCTGTCGGCCCTCAATCTCCTCTGAGTACTCTGCTCCCCCTCCCCATCAGGCTAACGGCCTCTCCAGACCGACGACTCCCCCTCCCCACCTGTAACTTCTGCTGTGTGCCTGACTGCTGACCAGGTGAGAGGACAGCTGATGAGGCTCCACTCAAACAAGGCTGCAGGCCCCAATGGCGTTAGCCCGGGGTGCTAAAGCCTGTGCCCCCAGCTTTGTGGAGTCCTTCAACACGTCTTCAACCTGAGCCTGAGTCTTCAAAGGGTCCCCATTCTGTGGAAGACATCTTGCCTCGTTCCTGTGCCGAAGACGCCACGTCCCAGTGGCTCCAAGGACTACAGACCGGTGGCACTGACCTCCCACATAATGAAGACCCTGGAGAGACTAGTGCTGGAACAGCTGCGGCCCATCGTCAGACCCCTCCTGGACCCCCTTCAGTTCGCCTACCAGCCCCGACTGGGAGTTGAGGGCGCCATCATCTACCTGCTTAACGCATCCACACCCACCTGGACAGGCCGGCAAGCACGGTGAGGATCATGTTTTTGACTTCTCCAGTGCTTTCAACACCATCCGGCCTGCCCTGCTGGGAGAAGCTGGCAGCGATGCAGGTGGGCGCCCCCTTGTGTCCTGGATTGTGGACTACCTGACTGGCAGACCACAGCATGTGCGGCTGCAGCACTGTGTGTCAGACAGCGTGGTCAGCAACACTGGGGCCCCTCAGGGGACTGTCCTCTCTCCCTTCCTCTTCACCATCTACACCACGGACTTCAGCCACCACACAGAGTCCTGCCACCTTCAGAAGTTTTCTGATGACTCTGCTGTGGTGGGATGTATCAGCGGTGGTGATGAGACTGAGTACAGGGCTGTGGTGGGGAACTTTGTCTCATGGTGCGAGCAGAACCATCTGCAGCTCAATGCGACAAAGTCAAAGGAGCTGATTGTGGATCTACGGAGGCCAAGGCACCAGTGACCCGGTTTCCATCCAGGGGTCAGTGTGGACATTGTGGAGGACTACAAGTACCTGGGAGTACACTTGGATAATAAACTGGACTGGACCAAGAACACTCAGGCTGTTTACAGGAAGGGCCAGAGCCGCCTCTATTTTCTGAGGAGGCTGAGGTCCTTCAACATCTGCCGGACAATGCTGAAGATGTTCTATGAGTCTGTGGTGGCCAGTGACATCGTGGGTGGAGCTGGACTCTCTGGCGGTGGTGTCAGAGAGGAGGATGCTGGCCAAACTACACGCCATCTTGGACAGTGTCTCCCACCCGCTCCATGACGTGCTGGTCAAACAAAGGAGCACCTTCAGCGGAAGACTCATCCCACCAAAGAGCACCACAGGCGCCACAGGAAGTCATTCCTGCCTGTGGCCATCAAACTATTTAACTCCTCCCTCTAAGGATTAGTCTGTTTGACCCTAGGTCACTAAACTGGACATTGAGCATTACATCTCCGCCATAATTAATAATAATTGTGCAATATTCTGTTTACTACTCAAGTGCAATATTAGTTTTCCTTGTTAGTTTTCTTATTTATTGTTACGGATATACCTCAATTACTCTCGACAGCACATGCACCTCCGCTTTTACTATTATTTATTACATAATTAGTGACATTGTATTTATACTGTACTTCACCATCTACCAGTAAACCCACTTGGTACTCGACACTTAGTTTATCTTATACTTATACCGACATGATACTTAATTTATTTCTGACCTGTTTATAGTGTATAATATCGTTTTCTCCTGTGTGCGCTGACGTAAAGGCGAGCTACTGTAACAAAGAGTTTCCCTACGGGGATCAATAAAGTATTTCTGATTCTGATTCTGATTCTGAACACACATGGAGACTTTAGAAATCTGGTGTTTGGTTATAAATGAAACTCTCAGCTGTTTATACAAGTGCAGCTGAATCGATTAGTCGATCAGTCGATCAGTCGATTGACAGAAAACTGTTTTGACGTTGAAGTCGTTTCTCCTGTAAATCCCTTCCTGGCTGCAGATCTGCTGCTTTTCCTCTGAACGACTGTAATAACTGTGATGTTTGTTAATAACGTCGAGCTTCGGACCGTCGCTCGGACACGACGACGCGGCGAAGGCGTCGCTTTGGGCTCTGGGTCGTCGTGACGGCGTTTCTCACCGTTTTCCAAACCGATCGATGGAGAAAAGACTCGGCAGATGGATCCAGAATGAAAAGCATCATCAGCTGCAGTCCGATACAAACCGGTTCAACATGAGCTCCGGCTCCACCAGCTGCAGCAGCAACATCCTGCTTTCCATTAATGCACGAGGAATAATAACCTGATGACAGAATATATAACAGCACAGCAGCCGCAGGGACGCTGCACTGCTTTAACGCTTTAAGGATCCTGATCACACTCTCACACTCTCACTGTAACAGTGTTTACAGAGTGTGTGTCGGTGCTTTTACTGCAGTAACGGGCCTGACTACTTCCTGCAGCGCTGGTTATTAGTACTGATAGAAATGAAACTACCAAAATAAAGCTGTTAAAAACTGTAATTATCCTTTAACTGAGACTGAGGATCTGTCCACAGACAGGCAGACAGACAGACAGACAGACAGACAGACAGACAGGCAGACAGACAGACAGACAGACAGACAGCAGCTGATGTCTCCTGTCAGGCGCTCAGCAGCGGCTCTGATCTGATCTGAAAGCAGTTATCACAGTTTGGGACGCTTCCTTCAACCCTTCATGTTAAAACATCTCGTCCCGTCTCCGCTGCCGTTTCAAAGTGCTGATTTTGGTAAATGACTATAATTAATCCTCCTGCGCGCGGCCCGAGTCCCAGCGGCGCCGGGCTCGCCGCTTGATTGACAGCTCTATTTTTAAGCCTTCCCGTGGACAGCGGGGCGCGGAGCGGAGGAAATGGGGCGTGACGGCTGCTGAGGAGATGATGGACGGTTTGTCTCCGACGCTCCGCTGTCCTGCCGGGAGGCCTCGGAGCAAGGCACCGACCGCCAGCATCGACCCCAGACGGACTCTGCTGGTCTGCCCCTTGTTCAGATGTCATTATAGCCTGGAGGTCTTCACAGGTCCACGAGACTCCTAGAAACAAAGACCCGACCCAGGAGCCATATTACAATAAGTGGGTCTGGTCCAGCAGGTCTCAGGTCTGTGTGTCCTCAGGTCCCTTCTGGATCAGGTCTAATTATCCTCAGTTCTGGTTTCAGACTGGGTCTGACTGTGCTTGGGTCCCTTGTAGATCGGGTCTAGTTATCTTTGGGTCTATTTTGGACCGGGTCTTACCAGCCTCACGTTCCCTCTCGGACCAGGTCTTGTGATCTACCCTCTGGTCCGTATTTAAGTGAAGTACCTGAGTAAAGTTCCTGCAGGTCAGACTGACCCCCTGCCTGACTCGGGTCCTGATCCCGGACCCGCCGCGGTCTGAAGAGACGGAATGAACTCTGCTTCAGTTCATTCTGGAACAGTTTCATCCTGAGACCTGGACCTGCAGAGTCCACGTGGACCCTGACAGACTGACTCCTGAGCTTTGCTCGTTTTGTTTGTTTGTTTCCAACAAGAAGAATTCATCAGAGTTCCAACTCAGAAGTTTATATCTGAGCTCTGACAATATTTCCTGTCGCCGTGTGAACAAAAACCGTTCAAAATAAGAAGTGAAGCTACTGCGCATGTCCACTAAATCAGCTGTGAAGGAGGCGGGGCTTCCGTGACGAACCAGGAAGAGTTCCCCACGCGCGTCGGTGATCTTCCACGGTGAGTTAGTGCAGTTTCTCCTTTTCTCCTTTTCTCCTTTTCTTTGTTTTACTGCTTTTCTTCACATGTTCAACCTGAAGCAGCTGCTGTTAGCATGTGGCTAGCATTAGCTGCTGCGCTACAACTGAGCCCGAGCTCCACACACACAAACACGTGTGTGTGTGTGTGTGTGTGTGTGTGTGTGTGTGTGTGGAGCTGAGCTTGTTATTTTGTGGAAGTTTAACATCATAAATGTTCTTATGGCACATTTTGCTCGTTTGTGCTTCTTTACTGTGTTTAAATCAGCGCTAACATTGCTAAACAGGCTAGCTTTAGCGGACACTGATCCTGCTTTCCATTAATGCACGAGGAATAATAACCTGATGACAGAATATATAACAGCACAGCAGCCGCAGGGACGCTGCACTGCTTTAACGCTTTAAGGATCCTGATCACACTCTCACACTCTCACTGTAACAGTGTTTACAGAGTGTGTGTCGGTGCTTTACTGCAGTAACGGGCCTGACTACTTCCTGCAGCGCTGGTTATTAGTACTGATAGAAATGAAACTACCAAAATAAAGCTGTTAAAAACTGTAATTATCCTTTAACTGAGACTGAGGATCTGTCCACAGACAGGCAGACAGACAGACAGACAGACAGACAGACAGACAGGCAGACGGGCAGTAATGAGGGAGTGACAGCAGCTGATGTCTCCTGTCAGGCGCTCAGCAGCGGCTCTGATCTGATCTGAAAGCAGTTATCACAGTTTGGGACGCTTCCTTCAACCCTTCATGTTAAAACATCTCGTCCCGTCTCCGCCGCCGTTTCAAAGTGCTGATTTTGGTAAATGACTATAATTAATCCTCCTGCGCGGCGGCCCGAGTCCCAGCGGCGCCGGGCTCGCCGCTTGATTGACAGCTCTATTTTTAAGCCTTCCCGTGGACAGCGGGACGCGGAGCGGGAGGGAAATGGGACGTGACGGCTGCTGAGGAGATGATGGACGGTTTGTCTCCGACGCTCCGCTCGTCCTGCCGGGAGGCCTCGGAGCAAGGCACCGACCGCCAGCATCGACCCCAGACGGACTCTGCTGGTCTGCCCCCCCCCCCCTTGTTCAGATGTCATTATAGACTGGAGGTCTTCACAGGTCCACGAGACTCCTAGAAACAAAGACCCGACCCAGGAGCCATATTACAATAAGTGGGTCTGGTCCAGCAGGTCTCAGGTCTGTGTGTCCTCAGGTCCCTTCTGGATCAGGTCTAATTATCCTCAGTTCTGGTTTCAGACTGGGTCTGACTGTGCTTGGGTCCCTTGTAGATCGGGTCTAGTTATCTTTGGGTCTATTTTGGACCGGGTCTTACCAGCCTCACGTTCCCTCTCGGACCAGGTCTGGTGATCTACCCTCTGGTCCGTATTTAAGTGAAGTACCTGAGTAAAGTTCCTGCAGGTCAGACTGACCCCCTGCCTGACTCGGGTCCTGATCCCGGACCCGCCGCGGTCTGAAGAGACGGAATGAACTCTGCTTCAGTTCATTCTGGAACAGTTTCATCCTGAGACCTGGACCTGCAGAGTCCACGTGGACCCTGACAGACTGACTCCCTGAGCTTTGCTCGTTTTGTTTGTTTGTTTCCAACAAGAAGAATTCATCAGAGTTCCAACTCAGAAGTTTATATCTGAGCTCTGACAATATTTCCTGTCGCCGTGTGAACAAAAACCGTTCAAAATAAGAAGTGAAGCTACTGCGCATGTCCACTAAATCAGCTGTGAAGGAGGCGGGGCTTCCGTGACGAACCAGGAAGAGTTCCCCACGCGCGTCGGTGATCTTCCACGGTGAGTTGGTGCAGTTTCTCCTTTTCTCCTTTTCTTTGTTTTACTGCTTTTCTTCACATGTTCAACCTGAAGCAGCTGCTGTTAGCATGTGGCTAGCATTAGCTGCTGCGCTACAACTGAGCCTGAGAGACACACACACACACAAACAAACAAACACGTGTGTGTGTGTGTGTGTGTGTGTGTGTGTGTGTGTGTGTGTGTGTGGAGCTGATCTTGTTATTTTGTGGAAGTTTAACATCATAAATGTTCTTATGGCACATTTTGCTCGTTTGTGCTTCTTTACTGTGTTTAAATCAGCGCTAACATTGCTAAACAGGCTAGCTTTAGCGGACACTGATCCTTCCGTGCGTCACGCCGGACTCCATTCAGAAACGGGTCAGTTTAAGGTCTCCTTACCTGTCAGCCAGTGAAACATAGGTCATAAAATATGCCAATGATCCCTGAACACACTGACAAGGGTCACTCTTTAGTTCGGCACAAGTCAAATAAATCAGCCGTCTGTGGTTTTAATAAAATAGTAGGTTTTCCATGTGCTAACGCTGCGTACTGTAATGGTATCTAACTACAGTGGTGTATCAGTTTATAAGCTTATTGTGGATTGTGGATACATGACTTTGCTACTTTCCTCCTCAAATATAATAATAATAATATTAATAATGTGTGTAATCTGCGTGGTGACAGTGAAGCAGTTGAAAACAGTTTGTTGGATCATACACATGCTGAATATACAGCTGCATAGTTAATGATTAATGTTTGATATCATGCTGTTTTTTGAATGAAGTTTGGTTCGAGTCTGAAATCATTAAATCCACTTAAGTAATCTGACTGTAACCTGTCTGTCTGTGGATCAGGTGTGTTGATGATGACGTCATCAGCAGAGGACCAGCTGTGCCTGAACATCAGCAGCAGTTTCTCCTCCTCTTCATCATCCAGGAGGAAGCCTCTGACTGCTCAGCAGAGATGGGCCACAGTGAGTATCAGCTGACGTCGCGTTCAATTCCTCCTCCTGTCGAGAAACAGCAGCTCCATCAGCTGCAGGCGTCCTGCTGCTCCTCCTGCTGCTCCTCCTGCTGCTCCTCTCCTGCTGCTCCTCCTGCTGCTCCTCTCTGTGCTCCTCTCTGTGCTCCTCTCCTCTCTGCTGCTCCTCTCCTCTCTGCTGCTCCTCTCTGCTGCTCCTCCTGCTGCTCCTCTCCTCTCTGTGCTCCTCTCCTCTCTGTGCTCCTCTCCTCCTGCTGCTCCTCCTGCTGCTCCTCTCCTCTCTGCTGCTCCTCTCTGTGCTCCTCTCTGTGCTCCTCTCCTCTCTGCTGCTCCTCCTGCTGCTCCTCTCCTCCTGCTGCTCCTCCTGCTGCTCCTCTCCTCTCTGCTGCTCCTCTCTGTGCTCCTCTCTGTGCTCCTCTCCTCCTGCTGCTCCTCCTGCTGCTCCTCTCCTCCTGCTGCTCCTCTCTGTGCTCCTCTCCTCCTGCTGCTCCTCTCTGCTGCTCCTCTCCTCTCTGCTGCTCCTCCTGCTGCTCCTCCTCTCTGTGCTCCTCTCTCCTCTCCTGCTGCTCCTCCTTCCTCCTCCTGCTCCTCCTGCTGCTCCTCTCCTCTCTGCTGCTCCTCTCTGTGCTCCTCTCTCCTCTCCTCCTGCTGCTCCTCTCCTCTCTGCTCCTCCTGCTGCTCCTCTCTGCTGCTCCTCTCCTCTCTGCTGCTCCTCCTGCTGCTCCTCTCCTCCTGCTGCTCCTCCTGCTGCTCCTCTCCTCCTGCTGCTCCTCTCTGCTGCTCCTCTCTGTGCTCCTCTCTGTGCTCCTCTCCTCTCTGCTGCTCCTCTCCCCTCTGCTGCTCCTCTCCTCCTGCTGCTCCTCCTGCTGCTCCTCTCCTCCTGCTGCTCCTCTCTGCTGCTCCTCTCTGTGCTCCTCTCTGCTGCTCCTCTCTGTGCTCCTCCTCCTCCTCCTGTGCTCCTCTGCTGCTCCTCTCTCCTCTCTCCTCTGCTCCTCCTCCTCTCTGCTCCTCCTGCTCCTCTCTGCTGCTCCTCTCTGCTCCTCTCCTCTCCTCTGCTCCTGCTCCTCCTCTGCTCCTGCTCCTCTCTGCTGCTCCTCCTCTGCTGCTCCTCCTGCTGCTCTCTCCTGCTCCTCCTCCTCTGTGCTCCTCCTGCTCCTCCTCCTCCTCTGCTGCTCCTCCTGTGCTCCTCCTGCTCCTCCTCCTCCTGCTGCTCCTCCTGCTCCTCTCCTCCTGCTGCTCCTCCTGCTGCTCCTCTCTCTGCTGCTCTCTCCTCTCTGTGCTCCTCCTCTCTCCTCCTGCTGCTCCTCCTGCTGCTCCTCTCCTCCTCCTGCTGCTCCTCTGTGCTCCTCCTCCTCCTGCTGCTCTCTGCTGCTCCTCTCCTCCTGCTGCCTCCTGCTGCCCTCTCCTCCTGCTGCTCCTCCTGCTGCTCCTCCTCCTGCTGCTCCTCCTGCTGCTCCTCTCTGTGCTCCTCTGTGCTCCTCTCTCTCCTCTGCTGCCCTCCTCTCTGCTGCTCCTCTCCTCCTGCTGCTCCTCTCCTGCTGCTCCTCCTGCTCCTCTCCTCTGCTGCTCCTCCTGTGCTCCTCTCTGTGCCCTCCTCCTCTGCTGCTCCTCTCCTCTCTGCTGCTCCTCCTCTGCTGTCCTCCTGCTGTCTCCTCCTGCTCCTGCTGCTCCTCCTGCTGCTCCTCCTCCTCCTCCTCCTGCTGCTCCTCCTGCTGCTCCTCTCTGCTGCTCTCCTCTCTGCTGCTCCTCTCTGTTGCTCCTCTCTGCTCCTCTCCTCCTGCTGCTCCTCTCCTCTGCTCCTCTCCTGCTGCTCCTCCTGCTGCTCCTCCTGTTGCTCCTCTCTGTGCTCCTCCTGTGCTCCTCTCTCTGCTCCTCCTCTCTCTGCTGCTCCTCTGTGCTCCTCTGTGCTCCTCCTGCTGCTGCTCCTCTCTCCTCCTCCTCTGCTGCTCCTCCTGCTGCTCCTCTCCTCTGCTGCTCCTCTCCTCTGCTGCTCCTCTCTGCTGCTCCTCTCCTCTGCTGCTCCTCCTCCTGCTGCTCCTCTCTGCTGCTCCTCTGTGCTCTCCTCCTCTCTGCTGCTCCTCTCCTGTGCTGCTCCTCTGTGCTCCTCTGCTGCTCCTCCTGCTGCTCCTCTGCTCCTCCTCTCTGTGCTCCTCTGCTGCCCTCCTCCTCTCTGGGTCTGGGGCCTGTTTGTAGTCCAGCCCTGCGTCGTACCAACAGATGAACCCTGATCATTGTGCGACGAGCTTGGTGCGCTGTCTAAAACAGGTTTCCTGTTTACGCTCTTCATGTTCCAGCTGATCGTGTCTCTCAGGTCAGGTCGGTCCAGGTTCCGCCCACCTGAGACTCACCTGAGTCTCACCTGAGTCTCACCTGAGTCTCACCTGAGACTCACCTGAGACCCACCTGAGACCCACCTGAGACTCACCTGAGTCTCACCTGAGTCTCACCTGAGTCAGTTAGACAGTTTGTTTCTCTGTCCGACCTCCAGAAGAAGCAGCGAGCAGAGAAGAGGAGGTTCAGCTCCTCAGAGGAGCAGAGGAGACGGCAGCTCAGTGACACAGCAGAGGAGGAGGAGCCGGAGGCTGAAGCTCCTCCTCCCGCAGACACTCAGGTAAACACTGCTCACACCTGTCTCACCAGTCACCTGAGGGACACATTGTCTCCGCAGTATTGTTTGTATTATTATTAATAATTATTAACCCTGTGTCGTCCAGTCTCCAGCCACTGAGCAGGCACCACCGAAGAAGAAGACGAAGGATGGCGTGAAGGAAACAGGAAGGAGCAGCATCAAGACTTCCTCCCTGTTCAAACACAACCCCGATATCCCCGAGATCCACAGGTACGCAGCTCCTCCTCTGATTGGCTGAACAGACCGCCCTCTGATTCTGATTGGTTCATATCAGAGCCAGCTGACATCACCTTTTCTTAGATATTGCTGATCGGTCCTGTTTATTAATCAATCAGATATTTAATCAGTCACTGATAAACTTTCTCCTCCTCCTCCTCCTCCTCCTCCTTCCTCCTCCTCCTCCTCCTCCTCCTCCTCCTTCATCTCCTCCTCCTCCTCCTTCATCTCCTCCTTCATCTCCTCCTTCATCTCCTCCTCCTCCTTCATCTCCTCCTCCTCCTCCTTCATCTCCTCCTTCATCTCCTCCTCCTTCATCTCCTCCTCCTCCTCCTTCATCTCCTCCTTCATCTCCTCCTCCTCCTCCTCCTCCTCCTCCCTCCTTCATCTCCTCCTCCTCCTCCTCCTTCATCTCCTCCTTCATCTCCTCCTCCTCCTCCTCCTCTCCTCCTCCTCCTCCTCCTCTCCTCTCCTCCTCCTCCTCTCCTCCTCCTCCTCCTCCTCCCTCCTTCATCTCCTCCTCCTCCTCCTCCTCCTCCTCCTCCTCCTCCTCCTCTCTGCTGCTCCTCTCTGTGCTCCTCTGTGCTCCTCTCCTCTGCTGCTCCTCTCCTCTCTGCTGCTCCTCCTGCTGCTCCTCTCTGTGCTCCTCTCCTCTCTGCTGCTCCTCTCCCCTCTGCTGCTCCTCTCTGCTGCTCCTCCTGCTGCTCCTCTCCCCTCTGCTGCTCCTCTCTGCTGCTCCTCCTGCTGCTCCTCTCCTCTGCTGCTCCTCCTGCTGCTCCTCCTGCTGCTCCTCTCTGTGCTCCACTCCTCCTGCTGCTCCTCCTGCTGCTCCTCTCTGTGCTCCTCTCCTCTCTGCTGCTCCTCTCCCCTCTGCTGCTCCTCTGCTCCTCCTGCTCCTCCACCTGCTGCTCCTCTGCTCCTCCTCCTCTCTGCTGCTCCTCCTCCTCCTCTCCTCCTCCTCCTCCTCTGCTCTCCTCCTGCTCCTCTCTGCTCCTCCTGCTCTCCTCCTGCTGCTCCTCCTGCTGCTCCTCCTCTCTCTCCTCCTCTCTGCTGCTCCTCCTGCTGCTCCTCTCCTCCTGCTGCTCCTCCTGCTGCTCCTCTCTGCTGCTCCTCCTGCTGCTCCTCCTGCTGCTCCTCTCTGTGCTCCTCCTGCTGCTCCTCCTGCTGCTCCTCTCTGCTCCTCCTCTCTGCTGCTCCTGCTGCTCCTCTCTCTGCCTGTCTGTCTGCCTGTCTGTCTGTCTCTCTCTGCTGCTCCTGCTGCTCCTCCTCCTGCTGCTCCTGCTGCTCCTCTGTGCTCCTCTCTGTGCTCCTCTCTCTGCCTGTCTGCCTGTCTCTCTTCCTGTCTGCCTGTCTCTCTTCCTGTCTGCCTGCCTGTCTGTCTCTCTGCCTGTCTGCCTGTCTGTCTCTCTCTGCTGCTCCTCCTCCCTCCTGCTGCTCCTCACCTGAGTCTCACCTGAGTCTCACCTGAGTCTCACCTGAGTCTCACCTGAGTCTCACCTGAGTCTCACCTGAGTCTCACCTGAGTCTCACCTGAGTCTCACCTGAGTCTCACCTGAGTCTCACCTGCTGCTCCTCTCTGCTCCTCCTCCTCTGATTGGCTGGTTTCTGTCCACCAGGTGGCCACACTGAACAAAGTCCTGAATGTTTCCACAGTGACCAGGTGAGTTCACACACACACCTGGTCACACACACACACACACCTGGTCACACACACACCTGGTCACACACACACACACCTGGTAACACACACACACACCTGGTCACACACACACACCTGGTCACACACACACCTGGTCACACACACACATTCCCCTGACTTGCATTCATTACCTGTGAGACTGAACCCAGGTCTTAACCCTGACATTGGTGTTACTTCATCTCCTCCTCTGATTGGCTGGTTTCTGTCCACCAGGTGGCCACACTGAACAAAGTCCTGAATGTTTCCACAGTGACCAGGTGAGTTCACACACACACACACCTGGTCACACACACACCTGGTCACACACACACACCTGGTAACACACACACACACCTGGTCACACACACACCTGGTCACACACACACCTGGTAACACACACACACCTGGTCACACACACACCTGGTCACACACACACACCTGGTCACACACACACCTGGTCACACACACACCTGGTCACACACACACCTGGTCACACACACACCTGGTCACACACACACCTGGTAACACACACACACACACATCCTTGTACTTCTATCTTTGTCCTCCTGTCCTCCTCCTCTCCTCCTCCTCCTCCTCCTCCTCCTCCCTCCTCCTCCTCACCTCCTCCTCCTCCTCCTCCTCCTCCTCCTCTCCTCCTCCTCCTCCTCCTCCTTCATCTCCTCCTTCATCTCCTCCTCCTCCTTCATCTCCTCCTTCATCTCCTCCTTCATCTCCTCCTCCTCCTTCATCTCCTCCTCCTCCTCCTTCACCTCCTCCTTCATCTCCTCCTCCTCCTTCATCTCCTCCTCCTCCTCCTTCATCTCCTCCTTCATCTCCTCCTCCTTCATCTCCTCCTCCTCCTCCTTCATCTCCTCCTCCTCCTCCTTCATCTCCTCCTCCTCCTCCTCCTCCTCCTCCTCCTCCTTCATCTCCTCCTCCTCCTCCTTCATCTCCTCCTCCTCCTCCTCCTCCTCCTCCTCTCCTCCTCCTCCCTCCTTCATCTCCTCCCTCCTCCTCCTCCTCCCTCCTTCATCTCCTCCCTCCTTCATCTCCTCCTCCTCCTCCTCCTCCTCCTTCATCTCCTCCTCCTCCTCCTTCATCTCCTCCTCCTCCTCCTCCTCCTTCATCTCCTCCTCCTCTCCTCCTCCTCCTCCTCCTCCTCCTTCATCTCCTCCAGGTAAACACTGCTCACACCTGTCTCACCAGTCACCTGAGGGACACATTGTCTCCGCAGTATTGTTTGTATTATTATTAATAATTATTAACCCTGTGTCGCCCAGTCTCCAGCCACTGAGCAGGCACCACCGAAGACGAAGGATGGCGTGAAGGAAACAGGAAGGAGCAGCATCAAGACTTCCTCCTGTTCAAACACAACCCCGATATCCCGAGATCCACAGGTACGCAGCTCCTCCTCTCTCTCTCTGTCTGTCTGTCTGCCTGCCTCTCTGTCTCTGTCTGTCTGTCTGTCTGTCAGCTCGCCCAGCAGACGTTTCAGACCTTCCAGAAGCTTCTGAAGGTAATAAAACACATCTCTCTGGTTGTTTCTGGCTCCAGATTATCAATACTGAAATCGGTTGTTATATCAGATTATGTTTTACCCTAATCAACTGATCCTAAGCACCACCCCTTTTCCTGAATGCACCAATCAGAGCTGAGCACGAACCAGCGTTTACTCTGCGTGTTAGAAACTGCAAAGACACGTTGAGGGTCAAAGGTCGCTCCAGAGCCTGAAACAAGGCACGAAACCTGAACAGCAATTTGACAAGAAATCCTAATCACCAGAGCTTTCAGTCACATGTCATGGCCTTCATCAGTTTTTGCTTGAAAAATGACATCAACAACTGTTCGATAAACAAAACAGCTGCTGATCAGCTAATGGTTTCAGCGCTAATCGCAGCAGTAAAGAGGGGCCGGTGTTCAGGACTGGTTCCAGCCCCAGACCCGGGGCCTCCAGCTGCTTCACAGAAACCGTTCAGGAAGACTTTACTGTGAAGGAGCTGCAGGAAGTGTTGTTAATAGCAACAGCTGACTCAGGTGTTTTGTCTCTCTCTCTCCTCCTCCTCCACACACACACCTGGTACACACACACACACACACACACACACACACACACACACACACACCTGGTAACACACACACACACACACACACACACACACACACACACACACACACACACACACACCTGGTAACACACACACACACCTGGTAACACACACACACACCTGGTAACACACACACACACACACATCCTTGTACTTCTATCTTTGTGAGGACCGGCCAAAATGTCCTCACTTTCCAAAAATATATATAATAAATGATCAGTGCGTTCTGGGTCTTCTGTGTTCTGATTGGCTGGTTTCTGTCCACCAGGTGGCCACACTGAACAAAGTCCTGAATGTTTCCACAGTGACCAGGTGAGTTCACACACACACATTCCCCTGACTTGCATTCATTACCTGTGAGACTGAACCCAGGTCTTAACCCTGACATTGGTGTTACTGCGTGTGTGTGTGTGTGTGTGTGTGTGTGTGTGTGTGTGTGTGTGTGTGTGTGTGTGTGTGTGTGTGTGTGTGTGCGCTCAGTGTTCAGAAACAGACTATTCCAGTTCTTCTGTCGGGACGAGACGCCGTAGTTCGATCTCAGACGGGCTCAGGTGACACACACACACACACACATTTTAAACGCTTGAACACACCGTTTTCTGACTTGTGGCTGTAACTCCTCCCTCCTGCTGCCTCCTCCTCCTGTCTGCCTGTCTGTCTGTCTGCCTGTCTGTCTGTCTGCCTGTCTCTGCCTGTCTGCCTGCCTGTCTCTGCCTGTCTCTGCCTGTCTGTCTCTGCCTGTCTGCCTGCCTGTCTCTGCCTGTCTGTCTGCCTGTCTGCCTGCCTCTCTGCCTGCCTGTCTCTCTGTCTGCCTGCCTGCCTGTCTGTCTCTCTCCTCCTCTCCTTCATCTCCTCTCCTCCTGCTGCCTCCTCCTGCTGCTCCTCTCTGTGCTCCTCTCCTCCTTCATCTCCTCCTTCATCTCCTCCTCCTCCTTCATCTCCTCCTCCTCCTCCTTCTCCTCCTCCTCATCTCCTCCTCCTCCTTCCTCCTCCTCCTCCTCCTTCATCTCCTCCTTCATCCTCCTCCTTCATCTCCTCCTCCTCCTTCACCTCCTCCTCCTCCTCCTCCTTCATCTCCTCCTCCTCCTCCCTCCTTCATCTCCTCCTCCTCCTCCTCATCTCCTCCTCCTCCTCCTCCTCCTCCTCCTCCTCCTCCTCCTTCATCTCCTCCTCCTCCTTCATCTCCTCCCTCCTTCATCCTCCTCCTCTCCTCCTCCTCCTCCTCCTCCTCCTTCACCTCCTCCTCCTCCTTCATCTCCTCCTCCTCCTCCTCCTCCTCCTCCTCCTCCTCCTCCTCCTCTCCTCCTCCTCCTCCTCCTTCACCTCCTCCTCCTCATCTCCTCCTCCTCCTCCTCCTCCTTCTCCTCCTCCTTCCTCCTCCTCCTCCTCCTCCTCCTCCTCCAGTCCTCCTCCTCCTCCAGTCCTCCTCCTCTCTCCTCCTCCTCCTCATCTCCTCCTCCTCCTCCTCCCTCCTTCATCCTCCTCCTCCTCCTCCTCCTCCTCCTCTCCTCCTTCACCTCCTCCTCCAGTCCTCCTCCTCCTCCAGTCCTCCTCCTCCAGTCCTCCTCCTCTCCTCCTCCTCTCCTCCTCCTCCTTCACCTCCTCCTCCAGTCCTCCTCCTCCTCCAGTCCTCCTCCTCCTCCAGTCCTCCTCCTCCTCCTCCTCCTTCATCTCCTCCTCCTCCTCCTCCTCCTCCTCCCTCCTTCATCTCCTCCTCCTCATCTCCTCCTCCTCCTCCTCCTCCTCCTCCTCCTCCTCCTCCTCCTCCCTCCTTCATCTCCTCCTCCTCCTCCTCCTCCTCCTCCCTCCTTCATCTCCTCCTCCTCCTCCCTCCTTCATCTCCTCCTTCATCTCCTCCTCCTCCTCCTCCTCCTCCTCCTCCTTCATCTCCTCCTCCTCCTCCTCCTCCCTCCTTCATCTCCTCCTCCTCCCTCCTTCATCTCCTCCTCCTCCTCCTCCTTCATCTCCTCCTCCTCCTTCATCTCCTCCTCCTCCTCCTTCATCTCCTCCTCCTCCTCCTTCATCTCCTCCTCCTCCTCCTCCTCCTCCTCCTCCTTCATCTCCTCCTCCTCCTCCTCCTCCTCCTCCTCCTCCTTCATCTCCTCCTCCTCCTCCTCCTCCTCCTCCTCCTCCTTCATCTCCTCCTCCTCCTCCTCCTCCTCCTCCTCCTCCTTCATCTCCTCCTCCTCCTTCATCCTCCTCCTCCTCCTCCTCCTCCTTCATCTCCTCCTCCTTCATCTCCTCCTCCTCCTCCTCCTCCTCCTCCTCCTCCTCCTCCTTCATCTCCTCCTCCCTCCTTCATCTCCTCCTCCTCCTCCTCCTCCTTCATCCTCCTCCTCATCTCCTCCTCCTCCTCCTCCTCCTCCTCCTCCTTCATCTCCTCCTCCTCCTCCTTCATCTCCTCCTCCTCCCTCCTTCATCTCCTCCTCCTCCTCCTCCTCCCTCCTTCATCTCCTCCTCCTCCTCATCTCCTCCTCCTCCTCCTCCTTCATCTCCTCCTCCTCCTCCTCCCTCCTTCATCTCCTCCTCCTCCCTCCTTCATCTCCTCCTCCTCCTCCTTCATCTCCTCCTCCCTCCTCCTCCTCCTCCTCCTCCTCCTTCATCTCCTCCTCCTCCTCCTCCCTCCTTCATCCTCCTCCTCTCCTCCTCCTCCTCTCCTCCTCCTCCTCCTCCTCCTCCTCCTCCTCCTTCATCTCCTCCTCCTCCTCCTTCATCTCCTCCTCCCTCCTTCATCTCCTCCCTCCCTCCTTCATCTCCTCCTCCTCCTCCTCCTCCTCCTTCATCTCCTCCTCCTCCCTCCTTCATCTCCTCCTCCTCCTCCTCCTCCTTCATCTCCTCCTCCTCCTTCATCTCCTCCTCCTTCATCTCCTCCTCCTCCTCCTCTCTGCCTGCCTGTCTGTCTGTCAGCTCGCCCAGCAGACGTTTCAGACCTTCCAGAAGCTTCTGAAGGTAATAAAACACATCTCTCTGGTTGTTTCTGGCTCCAGATTATCAATACTGAAATCGGTTGTTATATCAGATTATGTTTTACTCCTAATCAACTGATCCTAAGCACCACCCCTTTTCCTGAATGCACCAATCAGAGCTGAGCACGAACCAGCGTTTACTCTGCGTGTTAGAAACTGCAAAGACACGTTGAGGGTCAAAGGTCGCTCAGAGCCTGAAACAAGGCACGAAAACCTGAACAGCAATTTGACAAGAAATCCTAATCACCAGAGCTTTCAGTCACATGTCATGGCCTTCATCAGTTTTGCTTGAAAAATGACATCAACAACTGTTCGATAAACAAAACAGCTGCTGATCAGCTAATGGTTTCAGCGCTAATCGCAGCAGTAAAGAGGGCGG
Source organism: Siniperca scherzeri (assembly GCA_027580175.1). Taxonomy (NCBI): domain Eukaryota; kingdom Metazoa; phylum Chordata; class Actinopteri; order Centrarchiformes; family Sinipercidae; genus Siniperca; species Siniperca scherzeri. Next base: position 418,533 of record CM050846.1, on the reverse strand, counting down.
TGTTCAGGACGTTGGACCTGGGTTTTGAGAAGGATCTGACCGTCATATTAAACAGTCTGAACTCTACAGGACCGAGCAGACAGAACGTCCTGCAGTCTCAGCAGCAAAGTGACTGTTTCCACGCAGCGGACTGCTTTGCTTACTGATGCCGTCTGTCTTGCCTGCTGTGTTTCAGGTGTGACTCGGTTAGCGGATGTTTGTCTTAACGACCCAGTCAACGTCCACGTGTCTGGCCCCGCCTCCTCTGACCTCACGACCAGCTCTACCGTGACCTCTGACCCCAGCACAGCCAGCCAATCGGAGAGCTTTGCTGTACCAGAGGCTTTGAAGCAGTTTGTGGTGGTGGTTCCCAGTAAGATCAGACTGGTCTGTCTGGCTGCTTTCATACTGGACAAATGCAAGGTAGACAATAAAATATATATAATGACCAGATTTCCTGTAAATCTCCTTCCTGATTGTTTCAGCTCAACTAAGATCACCAATACTTTCGCCATATGATACCAAATTTGGTGCAAATACTCGCTTGCAAGTCTAGTTTCCGTCAAATCGTTTAGATCAGGGAAATGGCTCAGGTCATTTTTAGTTGCAGCAGCCTGATTGGTTGACAGCAGATTGTCACCGTCATGACCTGACGGTCGTTGTTGTTGTTGTTGTTGTTGTTGTTCAGTTTTCTCAGAACAACAAACTCATCGTCTTCGTCTCGAGCTGCGAGGCCGTCGAGTTCCTCCACTCTCTCTTCACCTCCGTCCTCTCTGGGCCCTCGACCAATCATAAGCCTCAGCTCAGCTTCCTGCGTCTCCATGGCAACATGAAACAGGAGGTAGGACCGTCCTTTGCTGTCTGGTGAAAATCCAGTGTTTCTCTGCTCCTCAGTGTTTGCGTGTTTGATCAGCTGGCAGTCAGTGTGGGTGTGTTTGTTTCCTCCTCCAGTCCTCCTCCTCTCTGCCTGTCTCTGTCTGTCTGTCTGCCTGCCTCTCTGCCTGTCTGTCTGTCAGCTCGCCCAGCAGACGTTTCAGACCTTCCAGAAGCTTCTGAAGGTAATAAAACACATCTCTCTGGTTGTTTCTGGCTCCAGATTATCAATACTGAAATCGGTTGTTATATCAGATTATGTTTTACTCCTAATCAACTGATCCTAAGCACCACCCCTTTTCCTGAATGCACCAATCAGAGCTGAGCACGAACCAGCGTTTACTCTGCGTGTTAGAAACTGCAAAGACACGTTGAGGGTCAAAGGTCGCTCAGAGCCTGAAACAAGGCACGAAAACCTGAACAGCAATTTGACAAGAAATCCTAATCACCAGAGCTTTCAGTCACATGTCATGGCCTTCATCAGTTTTGCTTGAAAAATGACATCAACAACTGTTCGATAAACAAAACAGCTGCTGATCAGCTAATGGTTTCAGCGCTAATCGCAGCAGTAAAGAGGGCGGTGTTCAGGACGTTGGACCTGGGTTTTGAGAAGGATCTGCCTCTCTGTCTCTCTCTCTGTCTGCCTGTCTGTCTGTCTCTGTCTGCCTGTCTGTCTCTCTGCCTGCCTGTCTGTCTGTCTGTCTGTCTCTGTCTGTCTGCCTGTCTGTCTGCCTGCCTGTCTGCCTGCCTGTCTGCCTGTCTCTCTGTCTGTCTGTCTCTCTCTCTGTCTGCCTGTCTCTCTGTCTGTCTGTCTGCCTGTCTGTCTCTCTGTCTGCCTGTCTGTCTCTCTGCCTGTCTGTCTGTCTGTCTCTCTCTCTGTCTGTCTGCCTGCCTGCCTGCCTGTCTGCCTGCCTGTCTGTCTGTCTGTCTGTCTGTCTGTCTGTCTGCCTGTCTCTCTGCCTGCCTGTCTGTCTGTCTGTCTCTCTGCCTGTCTTTCTGCCTGTCTGCCTGCCTGTCTGCCTGTCTCTTTGCCTCTCTGTCTCTCTGCCTGTCTGCCTGTCTCTCTGCCTGTCTGTCTCTCTCTCTGCCTGTCTGCCTGTCTCTCTGCCTGTCTGCCTGTCTGCCTGTCTGTCTGCCTGTCTGCCTGTCTCTCTGCCTGTCTGCCTGTCTGTCTGCCTGTCTCTTTGCCTCTCTGTCTCTCTGCCTGTCTGTCTGCCTGCCTGTCTCTCTTCCTGTCTGCCTGTCTGCCTGTCTGTCTGCCTGTCTGTCTGTCTGCCTGCCTGTCTCTCTTCCTGTCTGCCTGTCTGTCTGCCTGCCTGTCTCTCTTCCTGTCTGTCTGCCTGCCTGTCTGTCTGTCAGCTCGCCCAGCAGACGTTTCAGACCTTCCAGAAGCTTCTGAAGGTAATAAAACACATCTCTCTGGTTGTTTCTGGCTCCAGATTATCAATACTGAAATCGGTTGTTATATCAGATTATGTTTTACTCCTAATCAACTGATCCTAAGCACCACCCCTTTTCCTGAATGCACCAATCAGAGCTGAGCACGAACCAGCGTTTACTCTGCGTGTTAGAAACTGCAAAGACACGTTGAGGGTCAAAGGTCGCTCCAGAGCCTGAAACAAGGCACGAAAACCTGAACAGCAATTTGACAAGAAATCCTAATCACCAGAGCTTTCAGTCACATGTCATGGCCTTCATCAGTTTTTGCTTGAAAAATGACATCAACAACTGTTCGATAAACAAAACAGCTGCTGATCAGCTAATGGTTTCAGCGCTAATCGCAGCAGTAAAGAGGGGCCGGTGTTCAGGACTGGTTCCAGCCCCAGACCGGGGCCTCCAGCTGCTTCACAGTAACAGTTCAGGAAGACTTTTACTGTGAAGGAGCTGCAGGAAGTGTTGTTAATAGCAACAGCTGACTCAGGTGTTTTGTCTCTCTCTCTCTCTGTAGCCGTTTACCTGGATCGTCCCGGGCGTCCTGATGGGAGGAGAGAAGAGGAAAGCGGAGAAGGCCAGGTACAGCACCTGTACTCGCCTGCTCCTCCTCCAGTCCTCCTCCTCTTCTTCTCCTTCTGCCCTTTTTGCCTAAAGTGCTGCTAGAGGTCCTTGAGGTGGTTTCAAGAATCCTTGAAGTTATTGGTGCCTTGAGTAGGTTCAAGGATTCCATGAGGAACTTTTTAATTGGCCTTGAGAAGGAGTAATAGAGGAAGTGCTAGGGATCTTGAGGAAAGAGTCCCTGAAGAAGGTCTAGAGCTCTGAAGGTCCTTAATGAGTTTCCAGGAGTCCTGGAAGAGGTTGTAAAGATTCTGTTGCCCCAAAACAGAGATGAATCTCCTCTCACAGCTGGGGAAGTCGGTCCCCTCGAGGCTGCAGCGTTCATTACAGCCACAGCCTGAACAAACAACAAGCTGATGATTCACCTGCTCTTACAGCCGTGGAGCTAAACATATAACGTTTGTCCTGAGGGGGGCGCTAGAGGAGAGATCATGGAGTCATTAATGTGTCAAGAGTTGGTCCTCTGGAGCTCAGTATAACATTATAACTGACTGACTGACCTCTCTCTTCAGGCTACGTAAAGGCATCAACATCCTGGTTTCAACCCCGGGACGCCTGGTGGATCACATCAAGAACACTCTGAGCATCGCCTTCAGTGCTGTTCGCTGGCTGATCCTGGACGAGGCCGACCGGTAACTCACGTTTCACGCTTATGTTGATATGAATGTTTCCTTTATTTCTACAGTGGAGTGTGTGAACGTTTTAATCAGGAAGGCGCAGGACTTTAACATGCCCGCAGCGATACAGATGTCAGTGTCGTTATGGAAAGAGGTTTGGTTGTTTTTCATGATCTGAGCTGGCGGAAGCATGTCGAGATTAAACAGAAGTGGATCAAGAATCGAGCCCTGAGGAACTCCATGTCAGTTCTGTCTGGAGTTACAGATCCACGCAAAGTATTTGCTTTTCTCCTGGGAAACTGCTCGCATAGACTCCACCGTCCAACACCTGCACATACGTGTTGGATATCGAACAGGTGTAGAAACGCAGACGTTAAAAGGAGACGTTGTGGTTTTAGCAGCAGTTACTTTTTCCCTCCTGTGTCTCCAAAACATGACGAGACAACTTCTACACGTTTTGAGCGTCTGGTAACAATTTCGACAAAGATTTCTGCACAGTGTCGATGATCTGTGTGTGTGTGTGTGTGTGTGTGTGTGTGTTCAGGACGTTGGACCTGGGTTTTGAGAAGGATCTGACCGTCATATTAAACAGTCTGAACTCTACAGGACCGAGCAGACAGAACGTCCTGCTGTCGGCTACACTGACTCACGGTAAAAACTAAAAACTCTCTGTGAACTCGTTGCTGCATCTTAACGTGATGCATCTTATTTTTCTGTTTTCTTTATTTTTTCATTTTTATTTTAATTCTTTATTTAAACTATTTTCTCCTTGGAGGTCACTTTACTTCATATACTATATACTCCTATTATATATATATATATATATTTTATATTGTTTAAAGTCGGGTTTCTCAGACAAAGTTGCGACAACTGCCCCCACCTTCAACATGCATGTGTGTGTGTGTGTGTGTATATATATATATATATATATATATATATATATATTTTATATTGTTTAAAGTCGGGTTTCTCAGACAAAGTTGCGACAACTGCCCCCACCTTCAACATGCATGTGTGTGTGTGTATATATATATATATATATATATATATATATATATATATATATATATATATATATATATGCAGGATTCTCAGGCAGCTTCTGCAGCGTCTCTTTCTCTGATTCAGAGATAATCCTGTCAAAGTGCTTTTCATTGAACAGAAACAGTAGCTGGTGTTCAGCCGGATCATGGATCAGCAGCTGGACAAACAGAAACCAGTATAACATCCTGCTGTGTTTCTCTTTTTTTTGCAACTTGTTGTTTATTGGGTACAAAAGTTTTCGATATACAATCCACAGTTTCCATCATATATATCTAACATGTTGATGCTGAGGGTTACCCAGAAAACATAACACCATTTCATAAAAAGGACGTGAACAAGAACAAACACACCAAGTTCAAAGTCTTGAGATTGTGTGATGGCTTTGATGCCCGTGTACCCGTCCCCGGCACGCCACTCTGCCGCCACTCTGCCGCCTCTCTGTGAACGTCCTGCAGTCTCAGCAGCAAAGTGACTGTTTCCACGCAGCGGACTGCTTTGCTTACTGATGCCGTCTGTCTTGCCTGCTGTGTTTCAGGTGTGACTCGGTTAGCGGATGTTTGTCTTAACGACCCAGTCAACGTCCACGTGTCTGGCCCCGCCTCCTCTGACCTCACGACCAGCTCTACCGTGACCTCTGACCCCAGCACAGCCAGCCAATCGGAGAGCTTTGCTGTACCAGAGGCTTTGAAGCAGTTTGTGGTGGTGGTTCCCAGTAAGATCAGACTGGTCTGTCTGGCTGCTTTCATACTGGACAAATGCAAGGTAGACAATAAAAATATATATTTGTAATATGAATATACAGTTTATGTGTGCGTCTCTCTCTCTATATATATATATATATATATATATATATATATATATATATATATATATATATATATATATATATATATAATGACCAGATTTCCTGTAAATCTCCTTCCTGATTGTTTCAGCTCAACTAAGATCACCAATACTTTCGCCATATGATACCAAATTTGGTGCAAATACTCGCTTGCAAGTCTAGTTTCCGTCAAATCGTTTAGATCAGGAAATGGCTCAGGTCATTTTAGTTGCAGCAGCCTGATTGGTTGACAGCAGATTGTCACCGTCATGACCTGACGGTCGTTGTTGTTGTTGTTGTTGTTCAGTTTTCTCAGAACAACAAACTCATCGTCTTCGTCTCGAGCTGCGAGGCCGTCGAGTTCCTCCACTCTCTCTTCACCTCCGTCCTCTCTGGGCCCTCGACCAATCATAAGCCTCAGCTCAGCTTCCTGCGTCTCCATGGCAACATGAAACAGGAGGTAGGACCGTCCTTTGCTGTCTGGTGAAAATCCAGTGTTTCTCTGCTCCTCAGTGTTTGCGTGTTTGATCAGCTGGCAGTCAGTGTGGGTGTGTTTGTTTCCTCCTCCAGGAGCGCTCGGAGGTCTTCCAGCAGTTTGCAGTGTCTCAGTCTGGAGTCCTGCTGTGTACGGTCAGTGTTTCTGTTTCACCATGCTGTCTGTGTTAGTTCTCAGGTCTGTTCGTGCCCCCGTCACAACCACCCAAAACAAATACTGCAGCATATACAACATATGTTACACTATGTGTTATACAGCGGTGTGAAAAGGTGTTTTTTTTTTTTCTTTGCATGTTTGTCAAACTTAAATGTTTCAGATCATCAAACAAATTTAAATGTTAGTCAAAGATAACACAAGTAAACACAAAATGCAGTTTTTAAATGAAGGTTGTTATTATTAAGGGAAAACAGTATCCAAACCTACATGGCCCTGTGTGAAAAAGTGATCGCCCCCTAAACCTAATAACTGGTTGCTCCACCCTTAGCAGCAACAACTGCAACCAAGCGTTTGCGATAACTTGCAGTGAGTCTTTTACAGCGCTGTGGAGGAGTTTTGGCCCACTCATCTTTGCAGAATTGTTGTAATTCAGCCACATTGGAGGGTTTTCGAGCATGAACTGCCTTTTTAAGGTCACGCCACAGCATCTCAATAGGATTCAGGTCAGGACTTTGACTAGGCCGCTCCAAAGTCTTCATTTTGTTCTTCTTCAGCCATTCAGAGGTGGACAAACATGCAAAAAATTTAAAAAATCAGGAAGTGGGCAAAGACGTTTTCACACCACTGTGAAATGTGTATTTATGTTATAAAAATATGTGTTTCAGGATGTAGCAGCCAGAGGTCTGGACCTTCCTCAGGTCACCTGGATCGTTCAGGTAATTATTTATGGCAGCAGTGGTCTTGTGACACCTTAATATGAAGTAATGTCTAAATCCAGCAACTCGTCTCAGCATGCAGTTCAAACAAAAAGTGATTTTCCTTCTCAGATTGTTTCATTTGAAGGGTTTTTAGAGGCCAAAAGAGGTGAAAAGCATAAATTTGTTAAAGTCAGCAGTTTTGTGACAACTTTATGTAAAAATTTTTTTCTTTCTTCCTTTAATAATTACTGCAGGTTGGTGCACTGTTTTATTTTTTTATTCAATATATATTTTATATAGAATGCAGACAAATGAAACGTGATTTTAGAAACAATGTTCTCACTGCAGTAGCAGATTTGTAAAAACAAATTAAGAAAATAAGACTTTAAGGACTCAAGTTTCCACCAAAAACGACTTGTTAAGAAGCAGATAGAGATCTTGTGACCCCTCACATTTATTTTGGAGACCGCTTGGGGTCCCGAGCCACAGTTTGGGAACTACTGAACTACAGTTAGGACACAAACTTTTCTTGCCATAGCTGAGTGCACACAGTTTCACAGGGCGAATAAGGCTTAGAGAGTTCAGTTCAGGGTTTTCTCTTCCAATCAGTGGTTAAGATCATCTGATCTGATCGTCCTGTTGTGATGATCACACGGGAGCGAGTGTCTCTTTGCGGTCCGAGCCTGCGCCCAGTAGGCCGGTTCAGTAATCCATCCATGCCTGGAAATAATGAACACCTTCCAGCCAATCAAAGCATAGGATACTTTTGTGGGCGTGGTTAAAAAGCACTACACAACACTACTGCAGTTACTGCTTAACAACATCACTTTGTGTGTTTTCAGTACACTCCTCCGTCGGCAGCAGCAGAGTACGTTCATCGTGTCGGTCGGACGGCTCGTATCGGAGGGAGAGGAAGCAGCCTCATCTTCCTCACTCCCGCCGAGACCGCCTTCATCACCGAGCTGGCCAATCACAACATCAGGTCTGTTGACTGACAGCCATCAAAGCAAATCAACTTCTGACTGCGTCAAAATACGTGTAGGACACCATGTCAGTTACCACCACGTGAGCTCGGTGAGCCTCTGGAAGTGAAAAATAGAGGATTTTGATGATTAGCCATAATGTCGCAACCATCCAAGGCAGACTTACCGATGAAACGATGGTATACGCTGCTGTAGGTCTGTATGAAGAAAAACGCGTTTTATTCACGATATCGTGGAGAAGTACTACACTACCCACAATCCTAAAGTGTAACAGCGAAGTCTCTGATTGGTGGAGCTAGCTGTTACCATGGAAATGTTTACTGCATCTGACACGCTGCGTTTTTTTAAGAGAATCACTTCACTATAATACTGTCAAAGGTTAAATTCAAGAAAAACGCTTCCAACCGAACGATAGCAGCGTTCGGTTGGAAGCTGTTGGAAAGGTATCCTTTGCAATGGTTTATGGGATGCGCAGTTCCTTCACTCCTAAAATATTTATGTACACAGTCTTGTACCTTTGCCTTTTTTAACGTTTTCCAATCTTTTTTTTGCTCTGAATCAAATGTTTTATGGTCACGATTCATCTCGTTGAATCTCGTCGATTCATCGTCTTTATACGAGGACTTTCTGAAACGTCCATGGAGTGAATCAATGGGAAATTATAAAAAAAGTGGACGGTCACTGTTGAGCTCTGTGTAGTACCACACTGATGGTACTGTTACAGTATTTCTGTTGGTCCTCTTCCTGGTTTTGACTGTAGGGGCGGTTCTTGTGTTTCAGCCTATCAGAGATGAAGCTGCTGGACATCCTGTCCAGTCTGATGATGGATGACACCTACAAGGGGCGGGGCAAATACCACAGCAAGGTAAGACACCTTTATCCTCACACCTTGGCTTCAGAGATCCAGGTGCATTTGGAGGTGCCTTTTTGAAGGGGTTTCTAGGGGTTCCAGTCCAGTTAGACTGCCTTTAAACGATTCAAGGGATGTTACAGGTGTTTTAAGAGTGGTTCTTGGTACCCTTGATTGGGTTTCAGTGGTCCTTTAGGGGGTATCCAGACTTTTAAACAACATTTTTTTGCATCTTTAAGGTTCCACTAAACTTTAAAGGAACTCCGAGACACTTTGAGGGATGGTGCTGCTCTTTGTGTTGTGTTTGTTTGGGAAGGAGATGCCCGGGGTATTTGAGGTAAACCTAGGGTACTTTGAGGTCTTTGTTGAGGTTCCGGTTGCCCTTCAGGTTATCCCAGTGGTGTATTTAAGGGGATTCAGTGTTTCTGATGGAGTTCTGTTGGTCTTTAAGGCCATTCATGGGCTTCTCAAAAAGATTAAAGGGATGTTTGAGGTGTTTAAAGGTTTCATAAGGGGGGTCCAGCATCTTTTTGAAGGTTTTTCAGGGTTTTTGTTGAGGTTCCAGTTGCCCATTAGGGTTTCCCAAAGGTGTATTTGGAGGTTCCAGGTGTCTGTGAGGGGATATTAGGGGAGTCCCAGTGTTCTGTAAGGATTCCAGGATTTCAGGAACCTTTTGGTTTCCTGGTTCGTGGGAATCACAGAGACTCTAAAGGGGTTTCTGGGCTCCCTTAGGGTTTTGAGTGTCACTGTTTTTCAAGAGATGTCGGGGGGCTTTAAAGGGGTCCCACTGGTTTTGGAGTGGAGTACTGGGGGTCTCTGAGTGGGTCCAAGGTTTTTGGAAGACTGCAGTGGATTCCAGGGTTCTGGACTCTGTACTGAGAGTCTGAACCAACAGGCAGCTGAGACTCAGACGGTGAAACCACCTGCTGTTTCTCTGATGGTGATAAGAATAATTTTTTTAAACACAAACACAGTTTCTTTTTCTTTCTGAAGACCTTAACGTGACGGTGTCAGGCTGAAGAGCTCCAACAAAGACTGAATAAAAAAGACTTGTAGTGACAGTAAAACCAGCAGGGGGGGGCGTGTTTGTGAAGGATCGGTTCAGACAATTTCATTGAAGCGGTTTATAAAGAAACCTGATGCGACTCCTGCAGCAGGTTGAAACAGGAAACATCTGCAGGTTCAGGTGTTAGTTTCTGACGATTCAAACGTGTTGGACCTCTGTGATGATCTGATGCTTGTGTCTCTTCACACGCCGACTCTCAGACTGTCAGAAGAGATTTAGGCTGCTGACTCTCTGACATCATCACACTGATTTATATTAACCTTTATTTAAACATCTGTTGAACACGAAGCCTGTTTTCAGAAACATACGGAAGCAAACATCATGTTTGGGACTCTTTGAGTCTTTTCTCTGATCGTCTCTCGTTGTTGTAGGACTGAGACTCCATTTGAACTAGATTATGCTATGAAACAATAATAATAATAATAATAATAATAATAATAATAACTTTATACATACAGCACCTTTCAAAACAAAGTTACAAAGTGCTTTACAATAAAAACATATAATAAAAGCAAATAAGATCCAGAACTTAAGATAGAAACATGATTAAATTATTTCAATAATTACATCAGAAAAAGCCGTACGAGATTTAAAGCAGGACACTGAGTTCGTCTTCCTGAGATCTCCAGGCAGGAAGTCCCCACAGCTGAGGGGCCCGACAGCAGGGGCCCCGTCACTGCCATCAAAATAGACAATAGATAATGATAATGTAATCGATCACATTTAGATTTTGGTTACCGATGGAAAGCTGCATTTTATTGTACAATCCTATGAAGCTGAAGTTATCAGACGAGTCAACGATCTGAATGCATCAATATAGATATAGATATAGATAGATATATATATATATATATATAGATATAGATAGAGAGATAGAGATATAGATAGATATAGTTAAATACTTAAAATAGAGCGTAAAAACAATTGAAAGACTTTATGCTTTCCCTTTTCATTTTACTTAACCTCCAATAAGTTGGTTAAATAGATTTCGGGGGGGAACGGTGACATTATGGTGAAATTGCTATTGACACTCTCCATAAAAATCAAGGGTGTAAGTTAGGCCGACTTTTCAAAATGTACAGTTTAGTTTCTTTGAGAGACCTGATCCTTAAAGACAGATAATGTTATATTTGCATCTTTACTACAAATGGTTCAGTTTTTTTTACTGCCTTATGACTTTGACTGACGTGTAAATCAAACCCGATCAAAATACAGATTTATTTTATACCGTGAAATCCTGCAGAGGAGGTCGAGGTGCTTTTTTTCCACCCCTGAGCGCTGCCTGCAGGTCTGGATTAACCTGCTTCACAGTATGAGCTGCGGGCCCCTTCATGTCCCTTCATGTCATGTTAACTAACTATACATTTATTAACTGCCTCACGATGATCCCAAAGCCTTTGGTCCCCTGGTGGTCTGGGGCCCTGGGGGCCCAGCAAGCATTCGGAGGGTTAAACCAGCCTGTATGTGCCTGACAGGTAAAACCCAGGGCAGTAAAAGGTCAGGAAGCCTACAGTGCTGCTGATGGACACGTAGCAGTAAAGGCCGGATATGATCAGCGTACATTCATGCAGTTCTGTTTATACACACATGCGTTCACACTGGAGCTGAAACGAGTCATCGATTAGTTGATCGACAGAAAACTAATCGCAGCTATTTCGATGATCGATCAATGATTTTAGTTTCTGAAACAAACGATTCAGACCTCAGGTGGCCTTGGAGGAATCGTGAGAGCTTTTCTTTCACTATTTAACATTTAATAGACTCGGCGGTGAATTGATTGAGGAAATAATCAGCGGATTAATCGATCAGCTGCAGCCCTAGGCAACAGATCGGGGCTGCGTGTGTCAGGTGCGTTCGCGCCACGCAGGTGAGAGTCTGGTTTTAACGAGGTTTCGGGGTAAATCAGGCCCTAGGTAACGGAGCTCTGCAGGTGTTGCTGGTCACACCTGAAGGCCGATTTGACTGTATTTACTGTTAGTGTTGACCTTTGACCTGCACTAGTCTGTGGTGAATAACCGCGGCCGTCTCTCTGTCTGTCTGTCTGTCTGTCTGTCTGTCTGTCTCTCTGCCTGTCTGTCTGTCTGTCTGTCTCTCTGCCTGTCTGCCTGTCTGCCTGTCTGTCTGTCTCTCTGCCTGTCTGCCTGTCTCTCTTCCTGTCTGCCTGCCTGTCTGTCTGTCTGCCTGCCTGTCTGCCTGTCTGTCTGTCTGTCTGTCTGCCTGCCTGTCTGCCTGTCTGCCTGCCTGTCTGTCTGTCTCTCTGCCTGTCTGTCTGCCTGTCTCTCTTCCTGTCTGCCTGTCTGTCTCTCTGTCAGAGCTCGTCCGCGCTCTGCAGCAGGAGACCCGAGCGAGCCACCGTCCTGCAGACGGAGTTTGAGAACGCGGTTCACTCGGACGCTCAGTCGTTACAGGCCAAACATACTGAAGCAAACATCATGTTTGGGACTCTTTGAGTCTTTTCTCTGATCGTCTCTCGTTGTTGTAGGACTGAGACTCCATTTGAACTAGATTATGCTATGAAACAATAATAATAATAATAATAATAATAATAATAATAACTTTATACATACAGCACCTTTCAAAACAAAGTTACAAAGTGCTTTACAATAAAACATATAATAAAAGCAAATAAGATCCAGAACTTAAGATAGAAACATGATTAAATTATTTCAATAATTACATCAGAAAAAGCCGCACGAGATTTAAAGCAGGACACTGAGTTCGTCTTCCTGAGATCTCCAGGCAGGAAGTCCCCACAGCTGAGGGGCCCGACAGCAGGGGCCCCGTCACTGCCATCAAAATAGACAATAGATAATGATAATGTAATCGATCACATTTAGATTTTGGTTACCGATGGAAAGCTGCATTTTATTGTACAATCCTATGAAGCTGAAGTTATCAGACGAGTCAACGATCTGAATGCATCAATATAGATATATATATATATATATATATATATAGATAGATAGATAGATAGATATAGTTAAATACTTAAAATAGAGCGTAAAAACAATTGAAAGACTTTATGCTTTCCTTTTCATTTTACTTAACCTCCAATAAGTTGGTTAAATAGATTTCGGGGAACGGTGACATTATGGTGAAATTGCTATTGACACTCTCCATAAAAATCAAGGGTGTAAGTTAGGCCGACTTTTCAAAATGTACAGTTTAGTTTCTTTGAGAGACCTGATCCTTAAAGACAGATAATGTTATATTTGCATCTTTACTACAAATGGTTCAGTTTTTTTTACTGCCTTATGACTTTGACTGACGTGTAAATCAAACCCGATCAAAATACAGATTTATTTTATACCGTGAAATCCTGCAGAGGAGGTCGAGGTGCTTTTTTTCCACCCCTGAGCGCTGCCTGCAGGTCTGGATTAACCTGCTTCACAGTATGAGCTGCGGGCCCCTTCATGTCAACATGTACATTTTTATTTGTATTCGTATTCATTACTTTGTAGTGTTTAATTAACTAACTATACATTTATTAACTGCCTCACGATGATCCCAAAGCCTTTGGTCCCCTGGTGGTCTGGGGCCCTGGGGGCCCAGCAAGCATTCGGAGGGTTAAACCAGCCTGTATGTGCCTGACAGGTAAAACCCAGGGCAGTAAAAGGTCAGGAAGCCTACAGTGCTGCTGATGGACACGTAGCAGTAAAGGCCGGATATGATCAGCGTACATTCATGCAGTTCTGTTTATACACACATGCGTTCACACTGGAGCTGAAACGAGTCATCGATTAGTTGATCGACAGAAAACTAATCGCAGCTATTTCGATGATCGATCAATGATTTTAGTTTCTGAAACAAACGATTCAGACCTCAGGTGGACTTGGAGGAATCGTGAGAGCTTTTCTTTCACTATTTAACATTTAATAGACTCGGCGGTGAATTGATTGAGGAAATAATCAGCGGATTAATCGATCAGCTGCAGCCCTAGGCAACAGATCGGGGCTGCGTGTGTCAGGTGCGTTCGCGGCCACGCAGGTGAGAGTCTGGTTTTAACGAGGTTTCGGGGGGGGGGGGGTAAATCAGGCCCTAGGTAACGGAGCTCTGCAGGTGTTGCTGGTCACACCTGAAGGCCGATTTGACTGTATTTACTGTTAGTGTTGACCTTTGACCTGCACTAGTCTGTGGTGAATAACCGGCGGCCGTCTCTCTGTCAGAGCTCGTCCGGCGCTCTGCAGCAGGAGACCCGGGAGCGAGCCACCGTCCTGCAGACGGAGTTTGAGAACGCGGTTCACTCGGACGCTCAGTCGTTACAGGCCGCCAAGAAAGGTACGTGACCCCGGTGTGTGTGTTTGTTAGCGGCGTTTGGTCGTATTTTTATTCTTCCTTGTTGGTTGACGTGTCCCTGTGATGTCACTGTGATGTCACCAGCGCTGCAGTCCTTCCTGCGGGCGTACACCACCTACCCCGCTCACCTCAAACACATCTTCCACATCCGCTCGCTCCACCTGGGACACACCGCCAAGAGCTTCGGCCTCAGAGACGCTCCGCAGGGCCTGAGCGCCGCCGCGGGCCCCGCGGGCCCCGGGGCCAACAACCACAACAAGTACAAGAACCACAACAAGAACCGGAACCAGGCCGGGAGTCCGGTCAAGAACCGGAACCAGGCCAGGGGCAGCCAGACTGCAGGACAGGGCAGACCTGGAGAAAAGAGGTAAGGACCCGGGTCGGTCCGCTTCAGGCCGCCCCCCCTCCGTCAGCTGAGAGTCTGAGACTGTTTGTAAACGTTTCGCTGCGTTCAGATCGGCTTCGCGTCGCAGTTTACTGATCAAAGCTGCCGCCGCTTCACATTAAAAGCCTTCAGCGGGATGCTTTTAATGTGAAGAGCTTACAGGAAATGTAACCAGCCTGACGCGGGTCAGATCAGCGGAGCAGCACCTCGTCCAGGTGAGAAGAAGCTGCTCGTTAACGTGACGCGATGGCACACACACACACACACTCCGCTCTGCGTGTGTGTGTCTGACACGTCTGTCTGTCTCTGCTCATTAACACACCCCCCCGCTGAGATGACTGACAGCAACACACACACACACACACACACACACACACACCTGTACGTAATTAAAGCCACGGCTCCCTTCAGTCACAGATCATGTTTACTGTGTGTGTGTGTTGTTAACAGCTGCTCCTCACAGCGGGCTTGTCTGGACATGGACACACACACACACACACACACACTGTTAGTAGTCAGTAGAGACATAATTACAGGTGTGTGTCTGTGTCCCACCTCCTCGGTATCCCACAATCCTTTGGGTGCTGGTCAGTTGTGTAATGGTGCGTTCAGGTGATCCTCGTGAACTGATAGAATTGGTAGAATATGTTCTGTACTGTTAGCCTTTGTTCTTACTCTTGTTATTAAACCTCATGTTCAGACTCAAACCAACACGTTTGTCCGTCCCTCAACACCGACTTCCTGTCTGCGGCTCTCCGCTGCGAGCCCATTGGTTCCTGCTGAAGACGTAAACCTTTAAAAACACCTCGCAGACATACAGCTTCCTGTTTAAAAGGCTCAGTGATTTCCTCAAACAGCTGCTCGCTGTAGTTTTTCTCAGCAGGAGGAAATAGTGCGTCTGTTGGGGACTACTTTCAGCGGCGGATGAATCACCACGTGGTGCTCTGTGTATGTGGGACGGACCCGCCGTGACACTGTTTCTCCTACAGCTGGAGTTCTTTCCAGGAAACTTTCAGGAAGCTGTTAGAGACGAGTATTTAAAGCGTCAGTCTGTAGTTCTGACCAGCAGGGGGAGCTGTGCTGAACCGGTGGGTTAGAGAAAGACTGAGCTCCTGCTGCGCTCACACACACACACACACACACACACACACGCTCCTGGCAGCAGCAGCCTTTAATCAATAACCTCAGTTAACCTCAGCGAGCTGCCGACCTGCAGAGCGAGGCGTTCAGCGGAGCTTCCTGTCCGAGGCGCGGAAGCGAAACCAGAACCAGACCGAAGAGCGATGAGGAGGCCGGAGCCTTCCTCACACGAACACATGACGTCGTCTCGCCGCGTCCTCTTCTTCTTCTGCGGCGCTTTAACGGCAGCGGCTGGAGGATCAGCTCCACCAGCCAATCAGCTCGCAGGGCTTCAGACTAACTCTTTACCTGGTGGCTCTGCTGCGCCTGCCTCACCTACAGGATTAACAGGAATAAAGGTGCAGATACGTGTTTTTTAACGGACTTAAATTCAGCGAAAGGCAGCTGTTATTATAAGCAGCGTTACATGATGTCATGTGACTCCTCAGTGCGGCGGTTTGCACGCTGACCCAGCGACGCTCTTTTATCGATGCTGCTGCTCTTATCAATACTCCTTATCAGTTCAGTTCTTTATCGATATTCTTATCGGTTCTTTTCTAAATATCTTTTAGAAGAGAATCAATTCAGAACAGGATCAGAATTGAATATTTAAAATAAAACTAAATGTTTGAAGAGCAGCAAAGTCGCTGTATAAACTCAGTAATAGTGAACAGTGAAGTGAAGACTCACTGCAGGTAAGTCACCTGGCGAGGGGGGAGGGGCCTCTTTGTGTCAGCCAGCAGCTCCAGACCGACCGCTGACTGACGCTTCCACTTCGTCCTGACGGAGGAAACACGAATATCAACTTACCAAGAAAATAACTCTTATTTTAATGATCTTATTCGTGCAAATGACCCGGTAATAAAGGAGCTCTCCTTTTCTGCGAGCAGGTTTCTTTCATGTACAGAAATGATTTTCTTGTGTGCACAAGATAAAACATGAGTTACGTTGTTATGTGACGATTAAAAATCAGATTCGTTACAAAGTGTTTGCGTTCGTCTTCCTCCTTATATTCTTATATTTCACTTCTTAAAAGAAAAACAAAACTCTTCCAAAAGATAACGTGAGTAAAGTCGAGAACATCGGACCCGAACTGTGCGGTGTGGAGCTTATTGATGATAAATTTAGACCTCCAGCCAATCGCGCAGGATTCTCGCGGGCATGGGACAATAAAAATAAATCAATGAATAAGAAATCAGTGCTGCGTGCCCGCCTGCTCTCTGGCCGCTGTGATTCGGCACTAAAAGCTCCAGATTTGTTTCTGCATTAATTATTGATCGTGAATTACAGCACACACTGCTGAATTATTGATCGTGAATTACAGCACACACTGCTGAATTATTGATCGTGAATTACAGCACACACTGCTGAATTATTGATCGTGAATTACAGCACACACTGCTGAATTATTGATCGTGAATTACAGCACACACTGCTGAATTATTGATCGTGAATTACAGCACACACTGCTGAATTATTGATCGTGAATTACAGCACACACTGCTGAATTATTGATCGTGAATTACAGCACACACTGCTGAATTATTGATCGTGAATTACAGCACACACTGCTGAATTATTGATCGTGAATTACAGCACACACTGCTGAATTATTGATCGTGAATTACAGCACACACTGCTGAATTATTGATCGTGAATTACAGCACACACTGCTGAATTATTGATCGTGAATTACAGCACACACTGCTGAATTATTGATCGTGAATTACAGCACACACTGCTGAATTATTGATCGTGAATTACAGCACACACTGCTGAATTATTGATCGTGAATTACAGCACACACTGCTGAATTATTGATCGTGAATTACAGCACACACTGCTGAATTATTGATCGTGAATTACAGCACACACTGCTGAATTATTGATCGTGAATTACAGCACACACTGCTGAATTATTGATCGTGAATTACAGCACACACTGCTGAATTATTGATCGTGAATTACAGCACACACTGCTGAATTATTGATCGTGAATTACAGCACACACTGCTGAATTATTGATCGTGAATTACAGCACACACTGCTGAATTATTGATCGTGAATTACAGCACACACTGCTGAATTATTGATCGTGAATTACAGCACACACTGCTGAATTATTGATCGTGAATTACAGCACACACTGCTGAATTATTGATCGTGAATTACAGCACACACTGCTGAATTATTGATCGTGAATTACAGCACACACTGCTGAATTATTGATCGTGAATTACAGCACACACTGCTGAATTATTGATCGTGAATTACAGCACACACTGCTGAATTATTGATCGTGAATTACAGCACACACTGCTGAATTATTGATCGTGAATTACAGCACACACTGCTGAATTATTGATCGTGAATTACAGCACACACTGCTGAATTATTGATCGTGAATTACAGCACACACTGCTGAATTATTGATCGTGAATTACAGCACACACTGCTGAATTATTGATCGTGAATTACAGCACACACTGCTGAATTATTGATCGTGAATTACAGCACACACTGCTGAATTATTGATCGTGAATTACAGCACACACTGCTGAATTATTGATCGTGAATTACAGCACACACTGCTGAATTATTGATCGTGAATTACAGCACACACTGCTGAATTATTGATCGTGAATTACAGCACACACTGCTGAATTATTGATCGTGAATTACAGCACACACTGCTGAATTATTGATCGTGAATTACAGCACACACTGCTGAATTATTGATCGTGAATTACAGCACACACTGCTGAATTATTGATCGTGAATTACAGCACACACTGCTGAATTATTGATCGTGAATTACAGCACACACTGCTGAATTATTGATCGTGAATTACAGCACACACTGCTGAATTATTGATCGTGAATTACAGCACACACTGCTGAATTATTGATCGTGAATTACAGCACACACTGCTGAATTATTGATCGTGAATTACAGCACACACTGCTGAATTATTGATCGTGAATTACAGCACGAGGGAGGCCAGTCTGATTCGCTCTGAGTTCTCCAGCGGGCTGGACGGAGGAGACGCCAAGAAGAAGAAGAAAAAGAAGCCGTCAGGAGAGGAGGAGGAGGAGGAGTAATGAGGAGGTGCAGCAGCTGGAGTGCCCATGAGCAAAGCGACAACCTGCAGCTGCGTGACGACGTCTCGCTGTTAGAAAGGCGTTTAGTTCTCAGTCGAGTCCGTTAGACGACAATCTGGCAGAACAGAAACTTCTCCGTGTTGAAACGCACGAACGGAGCGGAAGACTGAACGCGTTTTTCTGATGTTTGTTTTGTTTCATTTCCCACAAATTCAGAATCATGTGATCAGGATGTTTGTGATACTCAAACATAAATAACATGTATTTCTACAGCTGGATGTCTTTGGTGAAGCAGTGGAAAGATTTATTTTTCTGTGTTGGAAAATAAAATTGCATTTTTACTCTTGAAGCAGCTCACGCCGACCCGTCTTTACTCGGCCAATCAGGATGTTTGTTTCCCAGCATCAACAAGTGTCGGGTCTCCTGATCGGCACTTCCTGAGTACTGCGGGGGAAACGAGCGAGTCAGAGTCCCTGAGTCTGAATCCAGATTCTGGTTTGGTATCTTCTGTGCTGCTGAATGTGACAGTTCTTGGTCCCCGTGTGGGTTCTGGTCTGAAGACGTTCAGCAGGCAGAGACTGAACAGCTGCGATCGGCGTAAAGCAGCTCGAGCACGAAGGTACGAGGCTTCGTTACTGACAGATCTGAGCTCTGGATTCTGGCAGTTTCATAGTGTTACGTCCGGTCTGTGAATGCACCTCACGTACTGCGTGTTCGTGGTGTTAATGTGTGAGGCGTCCACACATTAACACCACTTCACAACAAGAACGTCTCTAGAATATTTCCATTTGATGGAATCGTGCAGAACATCCAAAACAAACCAACAAATATAGAAATCTAAAAGTAAAGGGGAAGTTTAAAGGTCGAGGTTTGAGTCGGTCTGTTCGGAAGAAAAGCCTGTTTAAAGTGTTTCTATTAAAGCAGCTGCTGTCTGCAAACACTCTGCAGCACTTAAGGAGATATTCAGGTCGTTCTGATGTGTAATCGCTGCCTTTTAACAGCATCAATATTTCAGCCACTGTTTAATATTTCATCAGCTAATCGCGCTGTAAATGTCTGGTTCTGAATTAAATGTTCAGCCATCTGATTGGACAAATGGACGGACGGCTGAAACAATCAGTCGAAAGAAAACGACAATTCTTTGGCGTTTTTATATGTGAATTTGCCTCAGCCGAGACCAGAGACCTGAGTCAAAACCCTACAAGACCTAGACCAGTGCAGGATGGGTCCAGGTTCGAACACCCGTGAGGACGAAACGAGTCAAAACCTCCTCGAGGCAAAGACAAGTCCAAGTCAAAAAACCCACAAGACCAAAACAAGTCCAATCACAAAGCCCCGGAGACCAGTCGAGTCCGTAAAATCGCCTGGAGGCCGGACAGTTTCACAGCCCTCTGCTGGACTCAGAAACTTACAATAAGTGATCTTCTACCATCAAGACACACAACAAAAAATAACAAAAACATTAAGAATCATTTGCATATTTATTGAAACTTTTAAAAACTGAAATATAACAACTGCAGACACGTTCAGACCACCAGTCTTCCTTCACTTCAGACGTCAGAGCTGAACGAGTTCAGTGTTTGAATCACGGATCGAGATGATGAACAAAACGAAGTTTTAAAGTTCCCCCGTTTTGTTCGGCTGCGCGTCGTATGGCTGAGAAATCTTCTGGTCTGCAGCTCCGTCTGTAGTGAATCCTGGACAGGTTGGTTTGTCCAGGTTGGACAGGTTGTCCCGCTCCACACAGGCGCAGCGGGAACGCCGTCGCTTGTGTTTGCTGTAGTCGTCCTTGTTGCGATCGACATCATCGCCTCCAACCCCCGAAAGTACCTGAACTTGGATTCAGTATCAGCCCTGAGCGGCCCAGATTCAGCTCCAGGAACTTGTCCCCAAAGCGGGCGTCGAACGGAGACCATGGACACGTTTCGTGAAGCTCCTGCAGTGGAAAAGGGCCAATAACAGTCTTCTTAACTTTAGGTAAAGAGTAAAAGAGTAGAGAGTATTTGGTGTTCCCGTCTGTCGTCATCCCAGTCTGCCCAGTGCGCTGGTGTCGGCGGGGATGTGGGTCAGGACGCGGGGCAGCAGCGGCGGGACTGGGTGGTGGTGGGGGACGTGGCTTCGGTACAGGTACAGGTCCAGGTCCAGTGCGGGCGGGGCAGGAGGGTACAGGTAATGTGCGGGCAGGAACATCCTGCCGGCTTCAGCCAGCAGCTCCAGACCGACCGCTGACTGACGCTTCCACTTCGTCCTGACGGAGGAAACACGAATATCAACTTACCAAGAAAATAACTCTTATTTTAATGATCTTATTCGTGCAAATGACCCGGTAATAAAGGAGCTCTCCTTTTCTGCGAGCAGGTTTCTTTCATGTACAGAAATGATTTTCTTGTGTGCACAAGATAAAACATGAGTTACGTTGTTATGTGACGATTAAAAAATCAGATTCGTTACAAAGTGTTTGCGTTCGTCTTCCTCCTTATATTCTTATATTTCACTTCTTAAAAGAAAAACAAAACTCTTCCAAAAGATAACGTGAGTAAAGTCGAGAACATCGGACCCGAACTGTGCGGTGTGGAGCTTATTGATGATAAATTTAGACCTCCAGCCAATCGCGGCGCAGGATTCTCGCGGGCATGGGACAATAAAAATAAATCAATGAATAAGAAATCAGTGCTGCGTGCCCCGCCTGCTCTCTGGCCGCTGTGATTCGGCACTAAAAGCTCCAGATTTGTTTCTGCATTAATTATTGATCGTGAATTACAGCACACACTGCTGAATTATTGATCACACAGCGTTCATTATTAATCAGGAAATGTCTCACATGTGTCTGTCCACAGTGATACTGAGCTCAGACAGACAGGCAGACAGACAGGTTCAGAGGCAGACAGACAGACAGACAGACAGGTTCAGAGACAGACAGACAGACAGGTTCAGAGGCAGGCAGACAGACAGACAGACAGGTTCAGAGGCAGACAGACAGACAGGTTCAGAGGCAGACAGACAGGTTCAGAGGCAGACAGACAGGCAGACAGACAGGTTCAGAGGCAGACAGACAGACAGGTTCAGAGGCAGACAGACAGGCAGACAGACAGACAGGTTCAGAGGCAGACAGACAGGCAGACAGACAGACAGGTTCAGAGGCAGGCAGACAGGCAGGTTCAGAGGCAGACAGACAGGCAGACAGACAACTAAAATAACTGTGTTAAAGCAGGAAATACAGAATATTTGAGTTCTGAGACTAAATTTGTGTTTATTTGTTATTTGACTCTATTTTCTTATATATTATAGTTATTCTGTTTATTATTGAGGTTCAGAGGTTTTACCTTGGAAATCATTCGTCTACGGATGAAGACCATGTGGTACGATCAAAAGCGTAAAACAGCTACTTAATGGACTTTGAGGTGAGACTGTTTTATCTCCTGTTCTGGTTTCTGTGATACTTGGACGACCACGAGGAGACACAAGACGAGCACGAGGAGACACAAGACGACCACGAGGAGACACAAGACGACCACGAGGAGACACAAGACGAGCACGAGGAGACACAAGACGAGCACGAGGAGACAAGAGACGAGCACGAGGAGACACAAGACGAGCACGAGGAGACACAAGACGACCACGAGGAGACACAAGACGACCACGAGGAGACACAGAACGACCACGAGGAGACACAGGACGACCACGAGGAGACACAGGACGACCACGAGGAGACACAGAACGACCACGAGGAGACACAAGACGACCACGAGGAGACACAGGACGACCACGAGGAGACACAGAACGACCACGAGGAGACACAGAACGACCACGAGGAGACACAAGACGAGCACGAGGAGACACAAGACGACCACGAGGAGACACAGAACGACCACGAGGAGACACAGAACGACCACGAGGAGACACAAGACGAGCACGAGGAGACACAAGACGACCACAAGGAGACACAGAACGACCACGAGGAGACACAGAACGACCACGAGGAGACACAAGACGACCACGAGGAGACACAGAACGAGCACGAGGAGACACAAGACGACCACGAGGAGACACAAGACGACCACGAGGAGACACAGAACGACCACGAGGAGACACAAGACGACCACGAGGAGACACAGAACGACCACGAGGAGACACAGAACGACCACGAGGAGACACAAGACGACCACGAGGAGACACAGAACGAGCACGAGGAGACACAAGACGAGCACGAGGAGACACAGAACGAGCACGAGGAGACACAGACGACCACGAGGAGACACAGAACCACCACGAGGAGACACAAGACGAGCACGAGGAGACACAAGGCGACCACGAGGAGACACAGACGACCACGAGGAGACACAGAGCGACCACGAGGAGACACAAGGCGAGCACGAGGAGACACAAGACGACCACAAGGAGACACAGAACGACCACGAGGAGACACAGAACGAGCACGAGGAGACACAAGACGAGCACGAGGAGACACAGGACGACCACGAGGAGACACAAGACGACCACGAGGAGACACAAGACGACCACGAGGAGACACAGAACGACCACGAGGAGACACAAGACGACCACGAGGAGACACAGAACGACCACGAGGAGACACAGAACGACCACGAGGAGACACAAGACGACCACGAGGAGACACAGAACGAGCACGAGGAGACACAAGACGAGCACGAGGAGACACAGAACGAGCACGAGGAGACACAAGACGACCACGAGGAGACACAGAACGACCACGAGGAGACACGAGACGACCACGAGGAGACACGAGATGCCTTTTCCATGTCTGTGCTCAGGGCCGTCGTCTCATTATCCGTCCATGCGTCTCCGGGACGTTACCTCCTGTTCTGGTACCAGGTCTTGACCTGGGTGTCGCTGAGCTGCAGGGAAGCAGCCAGCTCCATGCGGTCCTGGACGCTCAGGTACTTCTGTTTCTGGAAGCTTCTCTCCAGCCTCGACAGCTGCTGGTCGCTGAACGCCGTCCGAGCTTTACGAGCTTT
>CM050846.1:387500-390000 GCA_027580175.1 Siniperca scherzeri | reverse complement strand
ATCAGTTTTATTTGCAGTGTCGACATATTGTGAGAGCGGTTCGGTCCGTTTCCCCTCAGGTCAGTCCAGACCGCACGTTCCCAGACCCTGAACTCCTCTCCTGGACGCAGAGTCTGACTGATGCACCCTGAGCGCCCGGAGGCGAGCCTCCTGGTCCCTGAAGGTGTCCAGAGCAGGAGGAACCTGAGGAGCAGGAGGAGAGAGGAGGAGGATGAAGATCACATGGCGAGATGAAGGAGGAGGTGAGCGTCTCTCTGACAGATAACGAGCTGTTAAAGGTTTCATGAGGTAACGCCGCATCAGTATCAGCTGTCACTGCGAGAGAGAGCCGACACGCCTCGTCACGTCACGTCACGTCACGTCACGCGGCGCCGTCGGGCGTGTCAGCGTCACGTGGCGCCGTCGGAGGCGTGTCAGTCACGTGACGCCGTCGGAGGCGTGTCAGAGTCACGCGACGCCGTCGGGAGGCGTGTCAGAGTCACGTGACGCCGTCGGAGGCGTGTCAGCGCCACGTGACGCCGCCGGGAGGCGTGTCAGCGCCACGTGACGCCGTCGGAGGCGTGTCAGAGTCACGTGGCGCCGTCGGAGGCGTGTCAGCGTCACGTGGCGCCGTCGGAGGCGTGTCAGAGTCACGTGGCGCGACTGAACCAGACAGGAAATGTGCTGCAAAACCAAAACTATCAGCTAAAACAGGCTAAACGGCTCAGAGACAATTCTCTGAGTTCATGACTGCCAGAGACACTTTAACACAACACAGTCAGCTGATTTAGTGTTTCTATAAAATATTGATTAGTGCAGCTTTCATTTAAAAAAAGCGGGAGCCAGCAGCAGCTGAAGTACCTGAGTGAAACGGGGCAGTTTGAATGGCGTCTGTGTGACGGGCAGAGCTCTGCTCCTCCTCAGCAGGCTGGTCCTGGTGTCTGGAATACACCCTGGTTTAATCTGCACACACACACACACACACACACACACACACACACACACACACACACACACACACACACAGGGGTGTTTATGGCACTAACAAGTAGGGCTGGTATCGGTACTCGGTACCTTTAAGGTACCGACCGAGATAACTAAATACCAAGTAGCATCGAAACGTCTCCAGTCAAACGACACCTGCAATCGATCCTTTTGTACCCAGAAAAAAATTTACTATTTATTGATATTTATTCACACTTCTATCACTGCTGTGCGACATCCTCCGTCTCATTATAATCTTAATAAGCTTAACTTAACCTGACAGTTCATGCTCTATTACTTTATACTGTATTATCATCATCAACCGGTAAACCCACTTTGTACTTCACACTTATTTATTTTATACTTACACCCACCTGGTACTTCATTAATCTGACCTGTATTATATATTTTGCTTAGTGCTTGTATTCCTGTGTGACGTGACAGCGAGCAGCTGTAACTAAAGAGTTTCCCCTCGGGGATCAATAAAGTATTTCTGATTCTGATAATAGATGGCAGTATCGTCAGCACAAAATGGTACATAAAGGTTTTTATTCACATATTTGGGACAGAGGTCCTGAGGTCCTCCGATGATCTTTCTCTGACCACAGTTTGAGTTTTCCAGCTGACTGAGACGTGGAAGAACGACATACAGGTTTCTGACGCTTTATCAGTTTTATTTGCACGAGTGTCGACATATTGTGAGAGCGGTTCGGTCCGTTTCCCCCTCAGGTCAGTCCAGACCGCACGTTCCCAGACCCTGAACTCCTCTCCTGGACGCAGAGTCTGACTGATGCACCCTGAGCGCCCGGAGACGAGCCTCCTGGTCCCTGAAGGTGTCCAGAGCAGGAGGAACCTGAGGAGCAGGAGGAGAGAGGAGGAGGATGAAGATCACATGGCGAGATGAAGGAGGAGGTGAACGTCTCTCTGACAGATAACGAGCTGTTAAAGGTTTCATGAGGTAACGCTCGGCATCAGTATCAGCTGTCACTGCGAGAGAGAGCCGACACGCCTCGTCACGTCACGTCACGTCACGTCACGCGACGCTTCGTCGGGAGGCGTGTCAGTCACGTGACGCTTCGTCGGGAGGCGTGTCAGAGTCACGCGACGCTTCGTCGGGAGGCGTGTCAGAGTCACGTGACGCCGTCGGAGGCGTGTCAGCGCCACGTGACGCCGCCGGGAGGCGTGTCAGCGCCACGTGACGCCGTCGGAGGCGTGTCAGAGTCACGTGGCGCCGTCGGAGGCGTGTCAGAGTCACGCGACGCCGTCGGGAGGCGTGTCAGAGTCACGTGGCGCGACTGAACCAGACAGGAAATGTGCTGCAAAACCAAAACTATCAGCTAAAACAGGCTAAACGGCTCAGAGACAATTCTCTGAGTTCATGACTGCCAGAGACACTTTAACACAACACAGTCAGCTGATTTAGTGTTTCTATAAAATATTGATTAGTGCAGCTTTCATTTAAAAAAAGCGGGAGCTGAAGTACCTGAGTGAAACGGGGCAGTTTGAATGGCGTCTGTGTGACGGGCAGAGCTCTGCT
>CM050846.1:375000-382500 GCA_027580175.1 Siniperca scherzeri | reverse complement strand
TATTATTGTTCTTGTTGTTCGGCCTGTAATAAAGTTTTCACAGTGAAACACGGGAGATTAATGAGCGCGTGACCTGGCGGCCAACAGGGGGCGGCAGAGAGCGCTGCTGCATTCAGGGACTGTGGGGAAACAGAGAATCACTACGTGACAGGTCGAGTAAACAAATATGTACCAAAATCCAGGTGTCTGTGCAGACACCTGTTTCCCGGAACGCTCTTTGTTCTCTTATTTCGGGTTACGTTGTAGTTAGAGTTAAGTTCAACCTCTTTTACCGTCATGAGCACAACAGTTACAGTGAAAGAAACTCTGAGACCTCAGGCTGCAGCTGAGCTCTGACAGAAGAATATTACAATATGTGTAAAGAAAAAAAAAATCACGTAGAATCTCAGACATAAAATAGTGCAGCAGCTGAAATATAGGAATTAAAGCTATAATGAAATATGATACTGTGGGAGCCCGGTGAGTAAAGGTAAAATGTGTAAACTGTAATGTAGTAAATGCATATAAAAACACATACTGTGATGATGGGAGTGAAGCTGCTTGTGTTGAAAGAAAAGCTACGTCATTTATTACGCTTCAAACCCTTCCACTGCTTCAGTGTCAACTGGCACTTCTGCTTTAAGGACCTAAACTCGGACTCCAGTAATAATCCACAAGTAAATAATAAACGTTTTAAGACATTTTAACCAGTTTACAGCGTTTGCACATGAAACGTTCAGCGAGACGCTTCCATTTCAGGTAACTGTGTTAAATCCCACGCGGAGGCTGAGATCTTCGAGAAAACGCGAACGCAGCACGTCTGTTACGTCAGTTCCGCGTCAGCCTCATCTTGAGAAAGATCGTCTATTGCAAAAAAAAAAAAAAAATGACTGACTCCGCGGGGAAAACAGAGACGGAGCCGTTGCCATAGCAACCCAAATCCGATCGGGCAAAATGATGATCCTGTTCAATGTTTCTTTTATTTTTATTTTTTTTTTTGTTTATGTCTAATAACTGTCATTGCTAAAGTTTATATTTTATACGTATATTTATTTTGTTTTTCCGGTGTTGCGTTCAACCCGTTCCGGTTCTGTGTTTCCAGGAAACCCGGTCAGAGTGAGACGTCTGTCCGCTGCGAACACACGTAACGTTAGCCGTTAGCGGAGCAGCTGCTCTCATGTCTCCCCGGCTCTCTCTGCTTGTCCTGGGCAGAAACTCTCCAGCTCTCTGACAGCCCGCTCTCGGTGTGTCTCTCCCCGGACCGCAGGGATGCTCCGGTTCTGGTTCCAAGCGGCGGTCGTCCTCTCGCTCTTCCCCGGGTGTCTGGCAGCCGCAGCCCGGCTGTACACGGAGGAGGACCCGCTGGTGATCCTGAGCAGCAGCAGCCTGAAGCCCACCGTCAGTAA
This sequence comes from Siniperca scherzeri, assembly GCA_027580175.1. Classification (NCBI taxonomy): domain Eukaryota; kingdom Metazoa; phylum Chordata; class Actinopteri; order Centrarchiformes; family Sinipercidae; genus Siniperca; species Siniperca scherzeri. The sequence continues at coordinate 381,115 of CM050846.1, read as the reverse complement.
CTCGTCCTCGGCCTGGCTGGTCCAGTTCTTCTCCTCCTGGTGTGGACACTGCATCCAGTACTCCAGCACATGGAAGGCCCTGGCCCAGGACGTCAAAGGTACCGCAGCAAACACCCTCGGCTCGGTTCCCCGGCCACCCCGGTCCGTGCTATTCTCCTTTGTAAACAGCAACACCAGACTCCATTCAAAATACGGCTCTTTACTTCATTCATGGTTGATCGATAAAACGACGATACGTCTTAAAGTATCACTCGGTGTGTTTTCCGATTCTGTTGTGTCCCCCCTTTAGTTCGGCATCCATACAATCCAAAAATCCAGCAGGTAATTACAGTAACATCTCCGCACCGCGTCGTGTGGCACACGGTTGCTTAAATGTTGTAAGTTGTGTGGAGCAACCGAAAAGTAGCAGATTTTTGAATGAAGTTCTGAGTGATGGCGTGGTTCCGCACAAGGATGGCTCTGCTTTAAACCACAGACTGTACGGTTTAAACTGGCTAGCTAACTTAGTAACTTCCTGTAGAGAAGGCTCACCCAATATTTATCCTGAACAAACACTCATTACTGCGTACTGTACGCATTAATTAAGTCTCAACAAACAGATAATGTAGCTTAACGTTCAACGCTGACTATGTGAAGCGAAGCCATCATCACTGACGCTATTAGCGCTAGTTAGCTTGATTAAGCTAACAGGTAGTTGTGCTAACCCAGAGACGAGCTCATGTTGCCAGGCAACAGACAGGTGACACCTCAGTTCATTCAGGTGTCTAAGCAACAAAAGTCAAACCAGAATCACGAGAGACTAAAACTATCAAATAACAGATTTAATGGGGACGGTTTTATCTCTATATTATAATTATAACGCTGTTAGCTCAGTTAGCTCAGTTAGCTCTGTTAGCTAACGGGAGAGTCAGAGCTCTGAAGCAAAGACTCAAAATCGATTTTTCCACAGTTTAGTCGGTGAAGCAAATATTGATTTCAAACACATTTTGAACCAGCACTCTGCTGCAATAATCATTCGTATCAGTTTAGTTATTTAATGTGATTTGACACAACTTTATTTAGGGATGAGCGCCATGTGAGAGCAGCTAAAACAAAGATTTAATTTATCAAAGATAGTATTTAAGTCCTGTAGTCAGGTCAGTTTGTATATACATAGTGAAATTAGTTGAAGTGACAGTTACGGAGAAAGAGCTGAAAGCAGCTGAAATGTCAGCTGAACTGTAAACTATAAAAGTGAAATTTATTCACTTTTTTTTTTTTACAAAAAGTCAAACAGTTATTAGATCTTTACAAGACAGCGAACTGATCGGCAGCTAAACAAAAGTGCAGCATTTAACCTGAGACGTAGACACAAACACACAGTTTATACACTTTATAGAAACGTTTCCATCGTTTTGTGTTTTCCAAAATATGCTAAAACCTGAACACACACTCAGCAACCGGTGGGAATCTGTCTGCTGTCTTTAGTCTCCATCTGCCTCCGTCTCTCTGGGGAATAATTCAGCTGGAGACCAGCTGCCTCTCTAACACACACACACAGACTCTTTATGTGGACCTGCTGTCGGAGTCAAAGGACATCTGAGAGACAAAGACCCCGTCTCGCCCCCCTGAACCCTGAGAGACAGACAGCTGGAGACAACACACACACACAGCGGTGTGCCAAAGTGTTCGCCCGCTTCCTGATTTCTTATTTTTGTTGCATGTTTGTCACATTTAAATGTTTCAGATCATCAAACAAATTTAAATATTAGTCAAAGATAACACAAGTAAACACAAAATGCAGTTTTTAAATGAAGGTTGTTATTATTAAGGGAAAACAGAATCCAAACCTACATGGCCCTGTGTGAAAAAGTGATCGCCCCCTAAACCTAATAACTGGTTGCTCCACCCTTAGCAGCAACAACTGCAACCAAGCGTTTGCGATAACTTGCAGTGAGTCTTTTACAGCGCTGTGGAGGAGTTTTGACCCACTCATCTTTGCAGAATTGTTGTAATTCAGCCACATTGGAGGGTTTTCGAGCATGAACTGCCTTTTTAAGGTCACGCCACAGCATCTCAATAGGATTCAGGTCAGGACTTTGACTAGGCCACTCCAAAGTCTCCATTTTGTTCTGCAGCCATTCAGAGGTGGACTAGCTGGTGTCTTTTGGATCATCGTCCTGCTGCAGAACCCGAGTTCGCTTCAGCTCGAGGTCACGAACAGATGGCCGGACGTTCTCCTTCAGGAGTTTTTGGTCGACAGCAGAATTCACGGTTCCATTTATCACAGCAAGTCTTCCAGGTCCTGAAGCAGCAGAACAGCCCCAGACCATCACACTACCACCACCATATTTTACTGTTGGTACGATGTTCTTTTTCTGAAATGCGGTGTTACTTTAATGCCAGATGTAACGGGACACACACCTTCCAAAAAGTTAAACTTTTGGCCTGCAGTTCTTTGGATGTTGTTGTGGGGTCTTTTGTGACCTCTTGGATGAGTCGTCGCTGCGCTCTTGGGGTAATTTTGGTCGGCCGGCCACTCCTGGGAAGGTTCGCCACTGTTCCATGTTTTCGCCATTTGTGGATAATGGCTCTCACTGTGGTTCGCTGGAGTCCCAAAGCTTCAGAAATGGCTTTATAACCTTTTCCAGTCTGATTGATCTCAATTACTTTCTTTCTCATTTGTTCCTGAATTTCTTTGGATCTCGGCATGATGTCTAGCTTTCGAAGATCTTTTGGTCTACTTCACTTTGTCAGGCAGGTCCTATTTAAGTGATTTCTTGATTGAGAACAGGTGTGGCAGTAATCAGGCCTGGGTGTAAATACAGTACATATAGATATATTATAAATACTCTCTCTCTCTCTCTCTGCCTGTCTCTCTCTCTCCCTGTCTCTCTGCCTGTCTCTCTGCCTGTCTCTCTCTCAGACTGGCAGCAGACCATCAGTGTGGCGGTGTTGGACTGCGCTCAGGAGGAAAACTTTGACGTCTGTAAAGAGTACAGCATCAAGTTCTACCCAACATTCAAAGTATGTCACAGTACTGTGTACTGCCAGTGTGTAGTAGTACTATTAATACCCTCGCAGTGTGTAGTAACATGTAATAACATTATTGATCTGATTTCAGTATTTTCGGGCTCACAGTCCAGAGACAGACCGAGGGACGACCTACAGAGGTGAGACACACTCGCACACTACCTGTCTCGCACTACCTGTCTCACACTACCTGTCTCAGACCTTCAGTCTGTCTGCAGATCCAAATCAACTCAGTTCACCTGCAGAAACATACAGTTTACAGCACAAACACATGACAGATTATACTGTGACAGAAACCCTAAACTCAAGGGTCACTTACTTGTATATTCCTGAGGCCTGATTCCAGTATGTTTCAGGGCCATTTTAAGTCTACAGCCCAATATCACACATGGGAAAAAATGTTAGAAAGCTCAGGAAGAGCCGCAGAGGAGGGACCCGTCTCCAGGACGGACAGACAGGAAGTAGATGCGTGGACAGAACAGACCGCCATAATAAAATCACAGGGTGGACGATCAGGGTGACAACGTTCTGAATAGATTGTAAATATATATGAAGAATACGGATCCAGGAGGACGTCGAGCGACTTGAGGTGTCACCTGACCGGAGTCACATGACCTCTGTCTGTCTGTCTCCAGGTGCAGACAGAGAGATCCAGTCAGTGAGACAGTTGATGGTGAACATCCTACAGAACCACACCAAGCTGGACTGGCCCGATCACTGCCCTCCACTGGAACCATACAGGTACCAGAACCAGACAGAACCTGTCTAACTGTACACGCCTCAGGTGAACGTCACGCCAAGCGTGACGATGTTTGATTGGAGGAAACTGGGATGAGTCTGTCCGACGTTTTATAGACCGAACGTGAAAACAGCTGTTAGTTATTTTCAGTTTTATATCTAAAAGTAAACTGAATCTGTTTGAGTTTTGGGCCAAAATTTAGAAAATAATCGATAGTGTCAGTTCTTCTGTGTAAATCTGTCTGTCTCTCTGCCTGTCTGTCTCTCTGCCTGTCTGTCTGTCTCTCTGCCTGTCTGTCTCTCTGTAGCTCTGTGCAGCTGCTCCCTCTGTTAGGTCAAAGGTCAGATCACTACACTGCCATCATCATAGAGGAACCAGACTCCTACGTAGGACGAGAGGTAATATACAGTTTTAATAATCAAGGAAGATACAGTTCAACTTGAGAGCAGAGGCTCTGACTGCCTGTCTGTCTCTCTGACTGCCTGTCTGTCTCTCTGTCTGTCTCTCTGTCTGCCTGTCTGCCTGACTGTCTGACTGTCTGCCTGTCTGACTGCCTGCCTGTCTCTCTGACTGACTGCCTGCCTGCCTGTCTCTCTGACTGCCTGTCTGTCTCTCAGGTGATCCTGGACCTGCTGCAGTACTCAGGTGTGGAGGTAAAGAGAGCTCTGAGCTCGGAGCTCCCCCTGCTGGACGCTCTGAAGATCACAACCTTCCCCTCCATCTACCTGCTGCACCCGAACGCAACACACACACACCTGCACGTGTGAGTGAACACACACACACACACACAGATGTTAAAGTACTTCTGTACTTGTGAGGACCCTCAGTGATATAAGAGCGGGGGTGAGCGGGGGGGACAGGTGCATGTCCGACTCTGTCCTCAGGTGCTCTGTGGTAAACACCTGTGGACATGCAGGGGAGGGTGGGGGGCACTCCCTCACCTAAACCTGATTCTGGTTCAAAGTTGTTTTTATTATTTGTAGTTATAAAAATCTAATGTTTGTGAACGACTGAGAGAGATCGCCTGCACACACGCAAATACACACACATTCATAACAAGCACACACACGATAAAACAAACAAAGTTTCTATCGTGAAAAGGTTTCAGTCGTGGTTGTCTGGGCGCTGTTTTCAGAATCAAGGCGTTTCGGCTCCCATCCGAAGTCATTCTCAATTGTGAAAAATGGGACGGGAACTCAGAAATTTAAGCTACTCTGTGTTGCTTAAGCCCGCCCTCAGGAGGAGTCTACCTGAGTATCTGTTGATTAGCTAGTTTCACCTGAAACTGACCTAATAGTTTCCATGGCCCAGTAATCAGTAATCAGGCCTGTTGTTTTCTGGCTGCACCTCCCTCATCACTGTTGAAAACAGCGACTACGACTGAAACCTTTTCACGATGGAACGCTCCTGGGCGAGGGCGACACCGTCTCATTTTAAAGAAAGTTTCCGTTTTCTGACTTATGTTGGAGCCTTAACATTCGTCCATCTTTCCGAAACACATTATGACCAGTTGCCATGTTGTGTGAGACATATATATATATATATATATATATATATATATATATATATATATATATATATATAAGGAACACTGGATATTTACAGCCGCTAACATGAGGCAACATTTTAATTCTTCTTCTTCTTCTTCAGTCAGAAGCGGCTGCGTTTCTTCTTCTCCTCCTTGTTGAGGACGTTACCGGGAGTTCAGCGCCGGATGACGTCGGGCAGCAGCGCCAGCGGAGGTCAGATGGGGGCGCTGCCGGGCAAACCGAGCACGGAGCCCTGGAGAGACTTCGACAGGTGAGACTCAGCCGGACCGGCTCGGCTCGGCTCGGTTTGTAGAGTCCGCGGATCGTCAGCGAACCGGTTTGTGTCTCTCCGCAGGTCGACGGTGTACACGGCTGATCTGGAGTCAGCCCTCCACTACCTGCTGAGAGTTGAACTGGCTACCCATAACACCCTGGAGGGGGAGGAGCTGAAGATCTTTAAGGACTTTGTCACTTTGGTTGCAAAGGTAAGACGAGTCCTCCAGAGGGGGGCGCACAGAGAGCGGCGCTCCGCCTGAGCGTCCCAGCATGCACTTCAGCCAGCTGCGGCGACCAGCTCACAGATTAGGTCTAGATTTTGAACGTGAGCTCAGTTTATCTTTAAAGATGAGACGTTCGGACCGAGCGACGGTCCCGGCAGCTCCTCCTGAGCCGAGCTCTCGGTCAGGACTCATGGTCATCATCCCGGGCTGAATCACCGTCCGTCAGGTTCAAAGCTCGGAAACAAGATGTCGGCAAAACATCTGACAAATATGACTTCAGTCCTTCCTCTACCCCATCAGAGACCAGGTTTCTCTAGTCCTCTACCCCCATCAGA
>CM050846.1:365000-370000 GCA_027580175.1 Siniperca scherzeri | reverse complement strand
CCTCCCTCCTCCTCCTCCCCTCCTCCTCTCCTCCCTCCTCCTCTCTCTCCTCCTCCCTCCTCTCTCTCTCCTCCTCCCTCTCCTCCCTCTCCTCCTCCTCCCTCCTCTCCTCCTCCCTCCTCCTCCCTCTCTCTCCTCCTCCTCCTCTCCTCCTCCCTCTCCTCCTCCTCTCCTCCCTCCTCCTCCTCTCCTCTCTCTCCTCCTCCTCCTCCCTCTCCTCCTCCTCCCTCCTCTCCTCCCCTCCTCCTCCTCCTCCTCCTCCTCCTCCTCCTCCTCCCTCCTCCTCCTCCTCCTCCCTCTCCTCCCTCTCCTCCTCCTCCCTCTCTCCTCCTCCCCTCCTCCTCCTCCTCCTCCCCTCCTCCTCTCCTCCTCCTCCCTCTCTCTCCTCCCTCCCTCCTCCTCTCCTCCTCCTCCTCTCCTCCCCTCCTCCCTCTCTCCCTCCTCCTCCCTCTCCTCCTCCCTCCCTCCTCCTCTCCCTCCTCCTCTCTCCTCCTCCCTCCTCTCTCTCTCCTCCTCCCTCTCCTCTCCTCTCTCCTCTCCCTCCTCCTCTCTCCTCCTCCTCCTCTCTCCTCCTCCTCCCCTCTCTCTCCTCCTCCTCCCTCCTCCTCTCTCCTCCTCCCTCCTCTCTCCTCCTCTCTCCTCCCCTCCTCTCTCCTCTCCTCTCCTCCTCCTCCCTCTCCCTCTCTCTCCTCCTCCCTCCTCTCCTCCTCCTCCCTCTCCTCCTCCTCCCTCCTCTCTCCTCCTCCCCTCCTCCTCCCTCCCCTCCTCTCTCCTCCCTCCTCCCTCTCTCTCCTCCCTCCTCCCTCTCTCTCCTCCTCCCTCTCCTCCTCCTCCTCCTCCTCCCTCCCTCTCCTCCCTCCCCTCCTCCTCCCTCTCTCTCTCCTCCTCCTCCTCCTCCCTCCTCTCTCTTCTCCTCCCTCTCCTCCTCCTCCCTCTCCTCCTCCTCCTCTCTCCTCCCTCCTCTCTCTCCTCCTCCCTCTCCTCCTCTCCTCCTCCTCCCTCGCTCTCCTCCTCTCCTCCTCCTCCTCTCTCTCCTCCTCCTCCCTCGCTCTCCTCCCTCTCCTCCTCCTCCCTCTCCTCCTCTCTCTTCTCCTCCCTCTCCTCCTCCTCTCTCTCTCCTCCTCCTCCCTCGCCCTCCTCCTCCTCCCCTCCTCCTCTCCTCCTCCTCCTCTCTCTCCTCCCTCCCTCCTCTCTCTCCTCCTCCTCGCTCTCCTCCTCTCTCTCTACTCTCTCCTCCTCCTCCTCCCTCCTCCCTCTCCTCCTCCTCCCCTCCTCCCTCTCTCTCCTCCTCCCTCGCTCTCCTCCTCTCTCTACTCTCCTCTCCTCCTCCTCCTCCTCCCTCTCCTCCTCCTCCCTGATCTCCTCCCTCTCTCTCCTCTCTCCTCCTCCTCCTCCTCCTCCTCTCCTCCCTCCTCCTCTCTCTCCTCCCTCCTCCTCTCTCTCCTCCTCTCTCCCTCCTCCCTCCCCTCCCCTCCTCCTCCTCCTCCTCTCTCTCCTCCTTCTCTCTCCTCCTCCTCCTCTCTCTCCTTCCTCCTCCCTCTCTCTCTCCTCCTTCTCTCTCCTCCTCTCTCCTCCTCCTCCTCTCTCTCCTCCTCCCTTCTCCTCCTCCTCCTCCTCCAGGCTCTCTGGTGTGACCCCTCTTCCCTAAAGCTCCTTGGCCGAGCCCTCCCTCTGCTCCTCCTGCCACGAGGAGAAAATGGCGTCACGTCTGGAACCACGACAACGTCCTCCTCTTCCTCCGGCGGCACTCGGAGCCTCCAACCTGTCTCCCAAATACTCTGACTCTGGTCCCGCACCTCCTCCTAATCCCGATCCCGATCCTGTAAAGACCAGCCAGCCGCGGGAGGAGCACGAGGAGGAGGAGAGAAGAAGCCGAGAGGAAAACGAGGAGCAGCCTCGACCGGACACGGGCTCAGAGGGAGGGAGCGGCGCCCTGGGCGGGGAGCAGGAGGAGCAACAGAAGGAGTGTTTGGATCCTGGGTTTGGGTTTCACCAGTGTGGACATGAGCCTGTGTGTGGTCCTGTACGTCTGCTCCTGCCTCTTCCTCATGCTCCTCTTCTTCTTCTTCAAAGTCCGATCCAGGAGGTGAAGCTCCGACACTCCGCCTCCACGTCTGAGCCGGACCGGCCCGGCTCGAGCCAGCTCAGGTTGGTCCGGTGCACGGGTCCGATGTTTAAAACCGTCCACCTCGTTCACGATGTTCCACTCGCTGCTGCGGCTTGCTGCGTTACCACGGCAACCACGAAACTACAGCGAGGCGATTCATGCCACCAGCAGGGAACAGGCGGACCCGGCTTCAGAGACCACCGCCAGACTGGTTTCAGAATCTCTGTCCGATCGGGCGCAGTTTGAGGTCACAATGTCTGATGGATCAGCTGATGGATCAGCTGATCAAACAGCTGATTGATCGGCTGATGGATCAGCTGATCGAGCGGCTGATGGATCGGCTGATCAGTCACCTGATGGATCAGCTGATCAAACAGCTGATGGATCAGCTGATGGATCAGCTGATCGAACAGCCGATCCATCGGCTGATGGATCAGCTGATGATCGCTGATGGATCAGCTGATCAAACAGCTGATGGATCAGCTGATGGATCAGCTGATGGATCTGATGGATCAACTGATGGATCAGCTGATCAAACAGCTGATGGATCAGCTGATGGATCACCCTGATGGATCGGCTGATGGATCGGCTGGGTTCTGTCTGCAGCTCGAGCTGTTCTGAGATCAGGTTTCTCAGATCCGGTTTGAGCTGGTTTTGCTGCAGAGTCTTTTAGAAAGAATTCACAACTGCCTTTCTGTTCGCCGACATGCGGAGACGCCGCCGTCTTGTTTGAATAACCTTTATTAGAATTTTGTCAGTGTGATATTAATAAATGTCAGTGTGAGGTTCTGGTCACTGTACCCAGCCCTGATCCGGACCATACTGGACTGGATTATGTTGTGTTTAAAAATTGGGTTTTAAACATGGACCCTCCTCCTCCCTCCTCCTCCTCTCCTCCCTCCTCCTCTCTCTCCTCCCTCCTCCCTCTCTCTCCTCCTCCCTCTCCTCCCTCTCCTCCTCCTCCTCCTCGCTCTCCTCCCTCCCTCCTCCTCTCTCTCTCTCTCCTCCTCCTCCCTCTCTCCTCCTCTCTCTTCTCCTCCCTCTCCTCCTCCTCCTCTCCTCCCTCCTCCCTCTCTCTCCTCCTCTCCTCCCTCTCCTCCTCTCCTCCTCCTCCCTCGCTCTCCTCCTCTCCTCCTCCTCCCTCTCTCTCCTCCTCCTCCCTCGCTCTCCTCCTCTCCTCCTCCTCCCTCTCCTCCCTCTCTCTTCTCCTCCCTCTCCTCCTCCTCCTCTCTCCTCCTCCTCCCTCGCCCTCCTCCTCCCTCCTCCCTCCTCCTCCCTCCTCCCTCTCCTCCTCCCTCCTCCCTCGCTCTCCTCCCTCTCTCTCTCTCCCTCCTCCTCCTCCCTCCTCCTCTCCTCCTCCTCCTCCTCCTCCTCCTCTCTCTCCTCCTCCCTCGCTCTCCTCCCTCTCTCTACTCTCTCCCTCTCCTCCTCCTCCCTCCTCCCTCTCCTCCCTCCTCCTCGCTCTCCTCCCTCTCTCCTCCTCCTCCTCCTCTCCTCCCTCCTCCTCCTCCTCCTCCCTCTCTCCTCTCTCCCTCCTCCTCCCTCCTCCTCCTCCTCCTCCCTCTCTCCTCCTCCCTCTCTCTCCTCCTCCTCCTCTCTCCTCCCTCCTCCTCCCTCTCTCTCCTCCTCCTCCTCTCTCCTCCTCTCTCCCTCCTCCTCCCTCTCTCCTCCTCCTCCCTCCCTCCTCCTCCTCCTCCTCCAGGCTCTCTGGTGTGACCCCTCTTCCCTAAAGCTCCTTGGCCGAGCCCTCCCTCTGCTCCTCCTGCCACGAGGGAAAAATGGCGTCACGTCTGGAACCACGACAACGTCCTCCTCTTCCTCCGGCCGGCACTCTGGAGCCTCCAACCTGTCTCCCAAATACTCCTGGCTCCCCACGAGTCCCGCACTCCTCTCTAATCCCGATCCCGATCCTGTAAGACCAGCCAGCCGCAGGAGGAGCACGAGGAGGAGAGAGGAAGCGGAGAGGAAAGCCGAGGAGCAGCGAACCTCGACCCGGACAGCGGCTCAGAGGGAGGGAGAAGCGACCCTGGGCGGGGAGCAGGAGGCAACAGGAGGTGTTTGGATCCTGGGTTTGGGTTTCACCAGTGTGGACATGAGCCTGTGTGTGGTCCTGTCGTCTGCTCCTGCCTCTTCCTCATGCTCCTCTTCTTCTTCTTCAAAGTCCGATCCAGGAGGTGGAAGCTCCGACACTCCGCCTCCACGTCTGAGCGGACCGGCCCGGCTCGAGCCAGCTCAGGTTGGTCCGGTACGGGTCCGATGTTTAAAACCGTCCACCTCGTTCACGATGTTCCACTCGCTGCTGCGGCTTGCTGCGTTACCACGGCAACCACGAAACTACAGCGAGGCGATTCACCTTTTCACCAGCAGGGAACAGGCGGACCCGGCTTCAGGAGACCACCGGCCAGACTGGTTTCAGAATCTCTGTCCGATCGGCCGCCGCTTAGTTTGAGGTCACAATGTCTGATGGATCAGCTGATGGATCAGCTGATCAAACAGCTGATTGATCGGCTGATGGATCAGCTGATCGAACGGCTGATGGATCGGCTGATCAGTCACCTGATGGATCAGCTGATCAAACAGCTGATGGATCAGCTGATGGATCAGCTGATCGAACAGCTGATCCATCAGCTGATGGATCAGCTGATGGATCAGCTGATGGATCAGCTGATCAAACAGCTGATGGATCAGCTGATGGATCGGCTGATGGATCAGCTGATGGATCAGCTGATCAAACAGCTGATGGATCAGCTGATGGATCACCTGATGGATCGGCTGATGGATCGGCTGGGTTCGTGTCTGCAGCTCGAGCTGTTCTGAGATCAGGTTTCTCAGATCCGGTTTGAGCTGGTTTTGCTGCAGGAGTCTTTTAGAAAGAATTCACGAACTGCCTTTC
>CM050846.1:290000-360000 GCA_027580175.1 Siniperca scherzeri | reverse complement strand
TTGTTTCAAGGTTTTTCCAGGACTTTGGGGTCCTGTTGACGTTTGTTCGGGAAGAACGAGTCGCCAGCTGCTGAGAAGGAGTATTAAAAATGAAATGTTTTTAAAACTTACATCATCGGGACGATCCATCGGCTGATGGATCACCTGATGGATCAGCTGATGATGTGATGTCACAGCGTGTGACTGTTTTCATATTAAACGTCCCAAACACCTGAATGTGATGAGTCATGTGACTGTTTAAGGTACACCTTAACGCGCTGTGTGTGACGGCAGAATAAAACTCGTCTTTTAATCAGACCGCCATTTCAAACAAAGTGAGGTATTTTCCTACATTGTGAATAATACATTTATTTGTGGGGTTTTTATCTGGTACAATGTTAAAATGTTCAAAACAATAAAAAATAAAATGGAAAATGAACAAAGCGCATAATTAAAGTAAAATGGAAAAGCTTCAACAGACGGAAAGAAAAAAGAAAAACTGTGTTTTTGATTTCAGGTTTTAAATTTCCGTCTCACAGGAAGTGAAACATTTACTTTTGGTATTTCGTCACGGTCAGATTATTATTATTATTATTATTATTATTATTATTATTATTATCATTATTATTATTATTATTATTATTATTATTAAGAAGCAGCTGCAGTAAAATCGTAGCTTTTCTGATTAAATCTCCCTTTTGATCTTCTTCTTCTTCAAAGTCCGATCCAGGAGGTGGAAGCTCCGACACTCCCGCCTCCACGTCTGAGCCGGACCGGCCCGGCTCGAGCCAGCTCAGGTTCGGGTCCTCCGGTCCGATGTTTAAAACCGTCCACCTCGTTCACGATGTTCCACTCGCTGCTGCGGCTTGCTGCGTTACCACGGCAACCACCGAAACTACAGCGAGGGGGGCGATTCACCTTTTCACCAGCAGGGAACAGACGGACCCGGCTTCAGGAGACCACCGGCCAGACTGGTTTCAGAATCTCTGTCCGATCGGCCGCCGTTTAGTTTGAGGTCACAATGTCTGATGGATCAGCTGATCAAACAGCTGATTGATCAGCTGATGGATCAGCTGATGGATCAGCTGATCGATCAGCTGATGGATCAGCTGATCAAACGCCTGATGGATCAGCTGATCAAACAGCTGATGGATCAGCTGATGGATCACCTGATGGATCAGCTGATCAAACGCCTGATGGATCGGCTGATGGATCGGCTGATGGATCGGCTGATGGATCGCTGGGTTCGTGTCTGCAGCTCGAGCTGTTCTGAGATCAGGTTTCTCAGATCCGGTTTGAGCTGGTTTTGCTGCAGGAGTCTTTTAGAAAGAATTCACGAACTGCCTTTCTGTCGTCGCCGACATGCGGAGGACGCCGCCGTCTTGTTTGAATAACCTTTATTAGAATTGTCAGTGTGATAGTAATAAATGTCAGTGTGAGGTTCTGGTCACTGTACCCAGCCCTGATCCGGACCATACTGGACTGGATTTGTTGTGTTTAAAGAATTGGGTTTTAAACATGGACCGGACTTTCAGGTCTGGATTTATTTATAGTTACTTTTAAAACTGGATCCTGTGAGCAGGTGTATGTTCAGATCTGTGTATCAGACCTGGACTGAACCTGCTGGACTGAACCTGCTGGACTGAACCTGCTGGACTGAACCTGCTGGACTGAACCTGCTGGACTGGGTTTAACGTCTCAGAACTCCACAGGAGGGCGTGGACATGATGGACCAGCAGCATGCTGGGACTGAACTGGACCAGACTGGTTCACTCTGTGCCAAATGTTTAACCTGCTGACAGACGACACACCTGTCCTCTGAGGCCCCGCCTCCTCTGTGTGTGTGTGTGTGTGTGTGTGTGTGTGTGTGTGTGTGTGAGAGCCGTCCTGATGAGACTGATTGATTAATAACAATTCATCAGCTGATATCTGATATTTTTTTAACATGAACACGTCTCCGATCCTTAAAAACCCAGATTTGGGACCAGGATGTGTCCAGAGGGGGGGCGCTGACGTACGCCCCCCCTCTGGACACACAACAGAGAGGTGAGACTCACCTGCGTGAAAATGCTTTTTAAACCTGAACTATAATCAGAATCCTGAGCCGGTGTTCAGCCCATCGCTGAGTGACTCTGCGGCCTCATGAACACCAGACGGTGTTCACGTCATCTCCCCAAATTTAAACGGATTCCAAACCATTCCAGGCCTTGAATTCAGATAACGTTGTTTCAAGGTTTTTCCAGGACTTTGGGGTCCTGTTGACGTTTGTTCGGGAAGAACGAGTCGCCAGCTGCTGAGAAGGAGTATTAAAAATGAAATGTTTTTAAAAACTTACATCATCGGGACGATCCATCGGTGATGTCATCTATCAGCTGATGATGTGATGTCACAGCGGTGTGACTGTTTTCATATTAAACGTCCCAAACACCTGAATGTGATGAGTCATGTGACTGTTTAAGGTACACCTTAACGCCGCTGTGTGACGACGGCAGAATAAAACTCGTCTTTTAATCAGACCGCCATTTCAAACAAAGTGAGGTATTTTCCTACATTGTGAATAATACATTTATTTGTGGGGTTTTTTATCTGGTACAATGTTAAAATGTTCAAAACAATAAAAAAAATAAAATGGAAAATGAACAAAGCGCATAATTAAAGTAAAAATGGAAAAGCTTCAACAGACGGAAAGAAAAAAGAAAAACTGTGTTTTTGATTTCAGGTTTTTAAATTTCCGTCTCACAGGAAGTGAAACATTTACTTTTGGTATTTCGTCACGGTCAGATTATTATTATTATCATTATTATTATCATTATTATCATCATCATTATTATTATTATTATTATTATTATTATTATTAAGAAGCAGCTGCAGTAAAATCGTAGCTTTTCTGATTAAATCTCCCCTTTTTGATCTTCTTCTTCTTTGTATTTCTTGATTTGAACCTTTCTGCGGCGGAAGCGAGCCTCCGTACTTCCCCCTGAGCGCAGTCTGACAGCAGGTAGTGACATCATGTGGCTTCAGGTAGACGCACCTGCTGCAGGCCTGCAGCGGCGATTCGCCCTGATGTTTCCCGATTGGCTGTTCATGTGTGCGGCGGCCGGAGTTCCGCAGTGACGAGTCGGGAGCTGCCGCCGTGGATTCGCCCGACGGCCCTCGGTCTCTGGGGACAAAAACGTCCCGATGGCCGTTCGTCTGCCGGTGCCTGAGCCCCGCCCGACTCTGCGCCTGCGTCACTTTGCGTTTTAGTGATGAATTGTTTCACTGAGATGTGAATAATCTGTCAGAATAAACCACGTTGCCGCGGCTCTCGCTGACTCGTGTTTACTGCAGGTTGCCGGGGGAAGGCGAGCAACGCCGCCCTGAGCCGCTGAGCAAGGCAGCGGCTCAGAAACGTTCGAGTCCAGCTCCAGATTGAAGCCGACGCGTCGGCCCGATGGTGGCGCTAGACGGACAGGCGGGGATGTGAAAGCCTGTATCGATCTGTCTTTACGCCTGTCTCCGTCTCCGCGTGGACTGTAAGGAAGGGCCCGTGATGTCATGTGCATCACATGATCAAGCTATACATCTGAGAGCCAATCAGAGTGCGGCTGCCGGCCCTGGTTGGTCCTTGTCATGAGTTAAATACTTCGGCTCTCCTGTCGAGTGCTGTCAGACCGTTTCCAGGACGGGATCTGCAGCGTGGTCGCGGCTCGTCCCGAGGGGAGCACGGCTGATGAAGCGCTCTTCATCACTCTTCATCACAGTCCGTCCAGCCGCTGCCGGGACGGATCGCAGTGTTAGCGTCCGCAGAGCCGCGCCGCTAACGCGGCTAAGAGATAAACGGCAGACTGACAGCTGGAACAGCCAATCAGAGTCAGGGTGTGTGACCTCACAAGCACTGAAACACACACACTGAAACACACACACACTGAAACACACACACTGAAACACACACACTGAAACACTGAAACACACTGAAACACACACACACACACACTGAAACACACACACTGAAACACACACACTGAAACACACACACTGAAACACACAAACACACTGAAACACACTGAAACACACACACTGAAACACACTGAAACACACACACACACTGAAACACACACACACTGAAACACACTGAAACACACACACACTGAAACACACACACTGAAACACACTGAAACACAGCAGCTACTGTAAAAGTCCTTATTTAGCCTCAGCACCACCCAACCACCTGTCTCTCTCTCTAACTGTCTGTCTCTAACTGTCTGTCTCTCTCTAACTGTCTGTCTCTCTAACTGTCTGTCTCTCTAACTGTCTCTCTCTCTAACTGTCTGTCTCTCTAACTGTCTGTCTCTCTAACTGTCTGTCTCTCTAACTGTCTCTCTCTCTAACTGTCTGTCTCTCATGTTAGAAACTATTCTGAACTATATGTGATGATGGAAGCTGAGGCTGCAAAAAGCTGCTGCTGTTTCTGTGTGTGTGTGTGTGTGTGTGTGTTTCTGTGTGTGTGTGTGTGTGTGTGTGTGTGTGTGTGTTTCTGTGTGTGTGTGTGTGTGTGTGTGTCTGTGTGTGTGTGTGTGTGTGTGTGTGTGTGTGTGTGTGTGTGTGTGTGTGTGTGTGTGTGTGTGTGTGTGTGTGTGTGTGTGTGTGTGTGTGTGTGTGTGTGTGTGTGGTGTGTGTGTGTGTGTGTGTGTGTGTGTGTGTGTGTGTGTGTGTGTGTGTGTGTGTGTGTGTGTGTGTGTGTGTGTGTGTGTGTGTGTGTGTGTGTGTGTGTGTGTGTTACTGTGTGTGTGT
This sequence comes from Siniperca scherzeri, assembly GCA_027580175.1. Classification (NCBI taxonomy): domain Eukaryota; kingdom Metazoa; phylum Chordata; class Actinopteri; order Centrarchiformes; family Sinipercidae; genus Siniperca; species Siniperca scherzeri. The sequence continues at coordinate 355,248 of CM050846.1, read as the reverse complement.
GTGTGTGTGTGTGTGTTTCTGTGTGTGTCTCTGTGTGTGTGTGTGTGTGTGTGTGTCAGCCTGGCACACAGTCGCAGTATGCACGCTATGTACTCGGCATGCCAACTCAGCCTCGGCACTGCAATGCAGCGCTGTGCATTTGGCCAAGTCATGCCACACACACACACACACTCGCACACACACACGCACACATACACACACACACACACACACACACAGTGTACACGTGTGTTTCTAGTGTGTATGTTAGTGTGTTTGTCTCTTTATTCTTCAGCCTTGCAGTGTGTTCTTCTTCTCTATAGTGGATGAGCGGTGTGATGCTCTCTCTCTCTACACTCTGCCTCTGTGTCTCTCGTCCTCTGCAGGGCAGTTAGCCGCATTAGCTCCCTCGCTGTCCTCAGATGACTCCTCCTCCTCCTCCTCCTCCTCCTCCTCCTCCTCGGCTGTCTGCTGTGTCTCTACCTCACTCCCCCACCCCCACCCCCACCCCCGTGACACACCAGACGATGCGTTGACTGAGCGGAGGAGAAGAAGAAAACCTCTCCCAGCCAGCCGTCCTGCCCGCTGCATGGAGGAGAAGCAGAGGAGGAAGAGGAGCAGAGAGGAGGTGAGGAGCTGTCTGTCTTTCCATCTACCTGTCTGTCTGCTTGTTACCTCCATCCTCCTCTGACTGTATCTGTACTGTCTGTCTGTCTCTGCACTCTGAAACTGTTTCTGCTTCTTTTTAAAACAGCTGTCTGTCTCTAGCTACCTGTCTGTCTCTCTGCTGTCTGTCTGTCTGTCTGTTTACACTGTGTTCTCCCTGCCGCCTGTCTGTCTCTCTGCTGCAGCTGCACTGTAAACAACAATAACGCTGAACTGAACTCTGAAACAGACCGAACTCACCTGGACTGGACTCTACCAGACTGTACCGGACTCTGCTTGACTGTACTGTACTGGACTGGACTCTATTTGTCTCTAATGGACTTTACTGGACTCTACTGTACTGCACTGTACATGAGGTCTGATTCAGGATCAGTCTGACTGATAAACACCATCACAAAGTGTCTTGATGATGATGATGATGATGATGATGTGCAGCTCAGAGTAACTGAGTACATTTACTCAAGTGCTGTACTTACGTACGTTTTTGAGGTACTTGTACTTCACTTGAACATTTCCTTTTTCTGCTACGCTACATCTCAGAGAAATGTTGAACTTTAGTTGCTTTGCGGATCCAGATTAATAACACGAAATATAAATCAACTAATAAATGATGATGCATCATTATAAATTAAGTTACCCGGCAGAATATAAAGTCATTAAAATGAGCCGCACCTAAAGTGATGAACACGTTAATGCATCAAGAATTATAATTCAATAATATGATATATATTATTCTGCATAATGAGCACTTTTACTTTCGGTACTTTAAGTACATTTTCACGCTGATACTTTTGTACTTTAAGTAAAATACTGAATGCAGGAGTTTTACTTGTAACAGTGTTTTTACAGTGTGGTATTACTACTTTTACTGCAGTAAAAGATCTGAGTACTTCTTCCCTCTCTGCTGATTAGACTCTCTTTTCACCCAGATTTAAACTATAACAGCTTCCTCACTTGGAACGTATTAGGATAAAGAAGACAATATTATTAATACTCTGAACTCAACTGAGGATGTTAAATATCTCAGTAACTTGGATGTAAAGTGCTTCTGAATGAAAATACAGGTCTGCTGATTCTCTCTAGATGTCAGTGACGACCTTTGACCTTTTCACAGAGGTGAGTGTGAGCTGTCTGCAGTGTAAAAGGTCTCCAGCGGTGAAAGGATCCATGTGAGTGGATTGTATAATGATGGCTTTTCTGTTTTTGAAAGTAGAAACAAGCTCTGGTACAATAATAATAATAATAATAAACTTTTATTTATAAAACACTTTTCAAAGCCAGTTACAAAGATCTTTACAAAAGTTAGAACAACTTGTATAATCAAAAAAAACAAACATAAAAGAATAAAACAGAACATCATCAGTAAAATAAGTTAAGCTCGTCAAAAGACAAAAGACTCACTTGCACATTTGTAGAAGTGAGTTTTTAAAAGAGGAAACTGTTGTAGTTGCCTTGACTGTGGCGGCGATTTGTCCTCGAACTAAATAAAACAAAACGTGACTCTTACACGGGGAAAATAAGTCCAGCTTCCAGGCAAACGTTTCGTGCGGTTTATTTGACCATTTAGCAAACAAACGAAGAACAATGTTGCGTTTGCAGTCTCTCTTGCCCTGGTAAAAAAAAAAAAACTTGAACCCTTACCGGTTGCCAACATTAACAAGTGCTCAAAAATAACGACACTAATCAAATAAATTAAAATTAATTCTGCCTTATTATTCAAACAAAACAGCAACAAAATCAAGATATTTAGTTATTAAATATTACAAAACAATAAATTAGCTCCAACATTGATCTCTCAGGAGTCTAGGTAGGGGATCCACATTTATATATTGGAGCCGGTCTTTCTTCTGAAATCTTCACAGCGGAGTTTCGAACATGCCGCCAACACGAGAGGTATCGGTAAAGTTAAACAGAGATTCGTATGTTAGTTTTCTGTTTGAGCAAGTTGTTCAACGTGAGTTTTGTTCTGCTGTCTAACCAAATTACTAAGTATGAATCATGTTGTACTTGATCTATTGATTTCTATTAGGAGTATGGATCCGAGTAGGAACGTCAACGCTTTGCGCTCTCTTAACATGCAAACATTTCGGCTTTTTGGAGTTTAGAACGAGCTTTAAATTAGTAAAAGAGGTCTGGAGTTCATCAAACGCAGACTGTAACCTGGAGAAGGCCTGGTTGGTTTGCTGCAGAGCCGGTGGCATACAGGATGTTATCATCTGCGTAGAAATAGACATTACACCGTTCACTTGGAAAAGAAATATTATTTATGTGTAGAGTATAAATAGCAGGGGATCTCACATTGATCCCTGTGGGGTCTAACCACTGAAGACCTGTGCAGGAGACTGGCGACTAGAGTGCAGAGCTGGAGGCCGGCGACAGATAGTCTGACAGATGAGCCGGCAGGGCCAGTGATGCCAGGAAACCAAGAGACTGATGCTGAACAGGAACTGGACATTGCTGCAGCTCGGGAGCCCCGCTTTCTCGGAGGGGCCATCTTAAAGGCTGGCCAGGTCCCCCAGAGAGGAGACTCCCGGGGATGGTCTGAAGTGGGATCTGGCATGCGGCAGGCTTGCCAGCTCAGGACAGGCAGGCAGCAGGCCGGGGTGACGGCTGGTTGCTGGCAGGCCGAGAATCAGGCTAGTGGCCAGCAAGCCAGAGGCTTGAAGGCTCAGAAGCTGGAACTGGCAGGTGGCTGGCCAACTCCAAGCTAAGCCCAGCTTCAGATTCGCTGAGAGAATCCAGGTGGGGCTGCAAGCTTTGCTTGAGGTTGGCAATCACAGCTAAGTTCTCCGGAAAACCGGAAAGTTCGAAAGCCTGGGTCTTGACAAAGTTGTTTTCTCCGTTAATGAGTGCACAAAAAGCGTGCGCCTAACGTCCACGGAGTTTTCAATGGCTAAGTGCAATCTCAAGAAATGAGCTCACGTCTTTCAGCTCGTCCACGAGAGATTTGACGTCTGCTGGGTCCACGTTTGGTCAGATCAAAAACAAACTTAATACAAATGTGAAACACACGATGCTGTAACCAAGGAAACATCCGACATACTAAGCTAACGGAGATCACCAACGGCCCCTGGTCGTCCCTCTGTGGGCCCCTGGTCGTCCCTCTGTTGTCCCTCTGTCGGCCCCTGATCGTCCCTCTGTGGGCCTCTGGTCGTCCCTCTGTCGGCCCTCTGTCAGCCCTCTGTGGGCCCTCTGTGGGCCCTCTGTCAGCCTCTGGTCGTCCCTCTGTCAGCCCTCTGTCGGCCCTCTGTCGTCCCTCTGTGGGCCCCTGGTTGGCCCTCTGTTGTCCCTCTGTGGGCCCTCTGTCGTCCCTCTGTCGGCTCTCTGTCATCCCTCTGTGGGCCCCTGGTCGTCCCTCTGTCGGCCCTCTGTCATCCCTCTGTGGGCCCCTGGTCGTCCCTCTGTCGTCCCTCTGTGGGCCCCTGGTTGGCCCTCTGTTGTCCTCTGTCGGCCCCTGATCGTCCCTCTGTGGGCCCCTGGTCGGCCCTCTGTCGGCCCTCTGTTGTCCCTCTGTCAGCCCCAGGTCGTCCCTCTGTGGGCCCCTGGTTGGACCTCTGTTGTCCCTCTCTCAGCCCCTGGTCGTCCCTCTGTCGTCCCTCTGTGGGCCCCTGGTCGGCCCTCTGTCGTCCCTCTGTGGGCCCTCTGTCGGACCTCTGTTGTCCCTCTGTGGGCCCCTGGTCGTCCTCTGTCGGCCCTCTGTTGTCCCTCTCTCAGCCCCTGGTCGTCCCTCTGTCGGCCCCTGATCGTCCCTCTGTGGGCCCTCTGTCGGACCTCTGTTGTCCCTCTCTCAGCCCCTGGTCGGCCCTCTGTTGTCCCTCTCTCAGCCCCTGGTCGGCCCTCTGTTGTCCCCTGGTCGGCCCTCTGTTGTCCCTCTCTCAGCCCCAGGTCGTCCCTCTGTCGGCCCCTGATCGTCCCTCTGTGGGCCCCTGGTCGGCCCTCTGTTGTCCCTCTCTCAGCCCCAGGTCGTCCCTCTGTGGGCCCCTGATCGTCCCTCTGTGGGCCCTCTGTCGGCCCTCTGTTGTCCCTCTCTCAGCCCCTGGTCGGCCCTCTGTCGGCCCCTGATCGTCCCTCTGTGGGCCCTCTGTCGGACCTCTGTTGTCCCTCTCTCAGCCCCTGGTCGGCCCTCTGTTGTCCCTCTCTCAGCCCCTGGTCGTCCCTCTGTCGGCCCCTGGTCGGCCCTCTGTGGGCCCCTGGTCGGCCCTCTGTTGTCCCTCTCTCAGCCCCTGATCGTCCCTCTGTGGGCCCCTGATCGTCCCTCTGTGGGCCCTCTGTCGGACCTCTGTTGTCCCTCTCTCAGCCCCTGATCGTCCCTCTGTGGGCCCCAGGTCGTCCCTCTCTCAGCCCCTGGTCGTCCCTCTGTCGGCCCCTGGTCGGCCCTCTGTTGTCCCTCTCTCAGCCCCAGGTCGTCCCTCTGTGGGCCCCTGGTCGGCCCTCTGTTGTCCCTCTCTCAGCCCCAGGTCGTCCCTCTGTGGGCCCCTGGTCGGCCCTCTGTGGGCCCCTGGTCGGCCCCCTCATGCCGCTCAGAATGTAAACATGAGGATTTAATGTAGATTTATAAAAGTCAAATTAATTTCATGGAGCAGCTGAAAACAGCAACGACGTTAAAACCGGACGAGATTTAACTAACAGATTATAACCTTTATTTAATGACGTTTGATGACAATATTTTCAACATATAACCGGATCTGCTGGACAGATTTATTATACGTACAAGTGTGATTGACAGGTTTATAAGTGAGGTGCCGCTGCAGTGATGGAGGTTTGTCACAGAGAGAGAACAGACTTTTTAATCACATATTTTACTTTTTTTTTACATTTTTATCATCTTTACATTTCTCTTTTTTACCATTTTATATTTATTGGATTTTTTCCTCCCTTTTTATTATATTTATTAAATTTGTTTTTAAATTTAAATAGATGTATCACGAGCAAAATATGATTCACATAAATACATGTTTTTTTGTCTTGAAGTTATGAGATAATTATTTACAGTCTGTAGGTTACAAACTGAACATGTTCGTGTTGTATGTGGAAAACTGGCTGGACCTATTCTGCTTTATTTGGCCACTAAAAGTATTTTAAACTCCTCCACCCCGTCTCCTCCCTCCTCTCCCTAACTCCTCCACCCCGTCTCCTCCCTCCACTCCCCTAACTCCTCCACCCCGTCTCCTCCTCTCCTCCACCCCTCTCCTCCTCTCCTCCCTCCACTCCCTCCTCTCCTCTCCTCCACCCCGTCTCCTCCCTCCTCTCCTCCACCCCGTCTCTCTCCTCTCCTCCACCCCGTCTCCTCCCTCCTCTCCTCCACCCCTCTCCTCCCTCCACTCCCCTAACTCCTCCACCCCGTCTCCTCCCTCCTCTCCTCCACCCCGTCTCCCCCCCTCATGTTCTAGCTTTGTCTCTGTGCTGAGCTGACCTCCATCCTGATGAACCTCCTCCTGCCCGTCCCGCTCTGACTCAACACCTCCGACCTGAACACCACCACCCCTCCCCTGCCTCCCCCAGCCCTGACCTCTGACCTCCCTGTTTCCTTCGCAACAACATGGATCTGAAACGTTTTGGAGGTGATATCTGCAGGATTCCTGACACTTAAACACTCTGACCTCTGGCTGGTCAGGACCACCGGCTAGTCTGAACCCTCAGTCACTTCCTGTCCCGTCCTCCTCTGGACCGACAGCGTCCACCATGTCCGAGGGGCTGCTGCAGGTGGAGATCCCGGACTTCGGCAGCAGCGTGCTGGGCAGCCTAAACGAGCAGCGGCTGCTGGGTCACTACTGCGACGTCTCCATCCTGGTGCAGGGTCAGGCCTTCAAGGCGCACCGGGCCGTCCTCGCCGCCTCCTCGCTCTACTTCAGAGACCTGTTCAGCTCTGCAGCCGACTCCTCCTCTTCGTCCTCTTCCTCGTCCTCCTCCTCCCAGGCGGTGTTCGAGCTGCCGTCCTCTGTGACGCCGACGTGTTTCCAGCAGATTCTGTCCTTCTGCTACACGGGGCGCCTCAGCATGGCCGCCAGCGAGCAGCTGGTGCTCATGTACACCGCCGGGTACCTGCAGATCCAGAACATCGTGGAGCGAGGCATGGAGCTGATGATGATGAAGGCCTCCTCCTCCTCTTCGCCTCTCTGCTGCGACTCCCAGGTGGGTTTGGCCACAGATATAGAATATACAGGTATGTGGAGTGTGAGGCGTTATTTCAGCTTCCTGCAGTTAAACAGTTCCTCGTGTTCAGTGTTGCCGACTGACGGTTTGTGACGGACAGGAAACTCACCAGAACAGAAGATTTAACAGCTGTATTAGAAAATATCTGGTTCTTTCATAAAAGTCAAAGCTACAAGAAGCCCGAGGACATAAAAACTGAAGGAGAGGAGTCAGCTACGACTCCCAGGGTGCAGTTCACTAACAAACAGCCAATCGCAGAGCTTCACATTATGTTACGCGCTGCACTAACGGTGAGCGAAGCTAAAGATTAGGATGTCCTCCGAAAACTTCCAGTTTGCAGCTTAAATCAAGTTCTGGGATGAATTCGGTAACCATGGCGATGTAAGGCTTTAAATCATAGCTCCAGTTATGTTTTAAGGAACATCGGGCCTCGTGCAAGAACGGCTCGCATTTAACAGATTCGTTCTGAAGTGACACGCAGGGTTCAAGAGAATTTGTCCATTTCCTCGTATTTAGTATTTCTTCTTTCGTACGAACGAAGGTAGCATTTGTCAAGTTGAAACGAGCACTTTACGACAAGTTTGTGCAATTAAGACTGTTTGGTAAAGTTTTGAGTGCTCTTCAGTATATTAGCATCTCTGTTTAACTTTATTTAAAACATTGATGTATTACAGACAACCTCAGCAGACGAGCTCGGGGGTTTTGACGCCCCGATGGTCCAGCAGCAGCACAGCGCCCCCCAGCTGCAGCAGGCCAGTCCAGACCAGCCGTCCCTGAGCCCAGAGGAGCTGCTGCTGGCCGTCAGCAGGATCAAACAGGAGAGAGCCGACACTCCTCCTGCTGAGGAGAACGGAGGAGGAGCAGCCGGAGGAGGAGGAGAGGAGGCCAGGTGAGGACAAACAGGAGTTCACTTCAGATCTGTGTGATCATTCTGGGGCAGTCCGGTGGACCGGAGCAGTGCTTACCAACCTTTTCGTCTTGTGACGCCTTTTAAAAACTTCTACAACTTGTGACCTTGATCCAACACTGATTTTTTTTGCTTTGTTTTGTTTGAAAACATTTTTTTAAAGATCCAAAATCATCTAAATTGATCCAGTAATTCACAAGAAAAACACAATAATAAGAGGAAAGTCAGACATACTAGTGTAGCAGAAATACGCTACACAAGCAGCGAGTCCTGACCCCCCCCCAGGTTGGCAACCACTTGCCGGCAGCTTTAGGATGCTGAGCACGTAATCTTCCCCGGCCGAGGTCATCCATCCTCTGCACTCATTTCCTGTCATCCGTACCTGTCAAGAAAATGAACTGTATCACATTTTGACCAACAAAGGACAACATTGTTGAGCCCCAACAAGTCTAACTGTCTTGATCTGAAACGTTTTGGAGGTGATATCTGCAGGATTCCTGACACTTAAACACTCTGACCTCTGGCTGGTCAGGACCACCGGCTAGTCTGAACCCTCAGTCACTTCCTGTCCCGTCCTCCTCTGGACCGACAGCGTCCACCATGTCCGAGGCTGCTGCAGGTGGAGATCCCGGACTTCGCAGCAGCGTGCTGGGCAGCCTAAACGAGCAGCGGCTGCTGGGTCACTACTGCGACGTCTCCATCCTGGTGCAGGGTCAGGCCTTCAAGGCGCACCGGGCCGTCCTCGCCGCCTCCTCGCTCTACTTCAGAGACCTGTTCAGCTCTGCAGCCGACTCCTCCTCTTCGTCCTCTTCCTCGTCCTCCTCCTCCCAGGCGGTGTTCGAGCTGCCGTCCTCTGTGACGCCGACGTGTTTCCAGCAGATTCTGTCCTTCTGCTACACGGGGCGCCTCAGCATGGCCGCCAGCGAGCAGCTGGTGCTCATGTACACCGCCGGGTACCTGCAGATCCAGAACATCGTGGAGCGAGGCATGGAGCTGATGATGATGAAGGCCTCCTCCTCCTCTTCGCCTCTCTGCTGCGACTCCCAGGTGGGTTTGGCCACAGATATAGAATATACAGGTATGTGGAGTGTGAGGCGTTATTTCAGCTTCCTGCAGTTAAACAGTTCCTCGTGTTCAGTGTTGCTGACTGACGGTTTGTGACGGACAGGAAACTCACCAGAACAGAAGATTTAACAGCTGTGTTAGAAAATATCTGGTTCTTTCATAAAAAGTCAAAGCTACAAGAAGCCCGAGGACATAAAAACTGAAGGAGAGGAGTCAGCTACGACTCCCAGGGTGCAGTTCACTAACAAACAGCCAATCGCAGAGCTTCACATTATGTTACGCGCTGCACTAACGGTGAGCGGAAGCTAAAGATTAGGATGTCCTCCGAAAACTTCCAGTTTGCAGCTTAAATCAAGTTCTGGGATGAATTCGGTAACCATGGCGATGTAAGGCTTTAAATCATAGCTCCAGTTATGTTTTAAGGAACATCGGGCCTCGTGCAAGAACGGCTCGTACGAACAGATTCGTTCTGAAGTGACACGTACAAGGGGTTCAAGAGAATTTGTCCATTTCCTCGTATTTAGTATTTCTTCTTTCGTACGAACGAAGGTAGCATTTGTCAAGTTGAAACGAGCACTTTACGACAAGTTTGTGCAATTAAGACTGTTTGGTAAAGTTTCAGTGCTCTTCAGTATATTAGCATCTCTGTTTAACTTTATTTAAAATATTGATGTATTGCAGACAACCTCAGCAGACGAGCTCGGGGGTTTTGACGCCCCGATGGTCCAGCAGCAGCACAGCGCCCCCCAGCTGCAGCAGGCCAGTCCAGACCAGCCGTCCCTGAGCCCAGAGGAGCTGCTGCTGGCCGTCAGCAGGATCAAACAGGAGAGAGCCGACACTCCTCCTGCTGAGGAGAACGGAGGAGGAGCAGCCGGAGGAGGAGGAGAGGAGGCCAGGTGAGGACAAACAGGAGTTCACTTCAGATCTGTGTGATCATTCTGGGGCAGTCCGGTGGACCGGAGCAGTGCTTACCAACCTTTTCGTCTTGTGACGCCTTTTAAAAACTTCTACAACTTGTGACCTTGATCCAACACTGATTTTTTTTGCTTTGTTTTGTTTGAAAACATTTTTTTAAAGATCCAAAATCATCTAAATTGATCCAGTAATTCACAAGAAAAACACAATAATAAGAGGAAAGTCAGACATACTAGTGTAGCAGAAATACGCTACACAAGCAGCGAGTCCTGACCCCCCCCCAGGTTGGCAACCACTTGCCGGCAGCTTTAGGATGCTGAGCACGTAATCTTCCCCGGCCGAGGTCATCCATCCTCTGCACTCATTTCCTGTCATCCGTACCTGTCAAGAAAATGAACTGTATCACATTTTGACTAACAAAGGACAACATTGTTGAGCCCCAACAAGTCTAACTGTCTTGATCTGAAACAGATGTGTGGAAAACCAACCTGAACCCAACTTGAATTAATTAAAGGTACCCGGTCGAGTTGTCTTGTAAACAGACAAGTCATTGTTTCTCACCAAAATGCATTGTGTGTATCCTTGAGGCCTGGCAGACATGTTCAGTGCATTTCCTGCATTGTTTACGTCCACGGTCGCTAGCTGGCAGTCCTCTTGTTCCCACCTGTGCTGCAGCGTTGCTCTCGGTGTGTGACCACTCCCAAATGTAAATCAGTGGAATAAAATCCTTAGTCAGGAATGTGGATCGTGCCGCTGCCTGCCAGAGACAGAAACTAAACAGGGACTCGTAAAAACATTGTTCATCTCCTCCACAGTGGTGCTAGTGATCAAACATTCAACAGGGTGCCAAAGTAAAAAGACAGAGACCCGATTCACGGACCTGTGAAAAAATTACCCAAATCCGAAGTGCATAAATTCATCTTATAAAAAAGGGAGACCCGAGGACAGTCAGACCGAATCCAAATAGACTTGAGGATAACTAGGCCTGGTCTTTCAGAACTGGTACCCTTTAAGCCCAAATTATACTTTAGGCTTTTGCATGAATTGTTTCATCTGCCTGTCTGAGCGGGTGCAACCTAAAATTTATGACGTACGCCGACAAACACGTATGAGCACACGCCCGTTCGTGGACTACGTCCGACCATTTAGACATGTTTGGACAGCACTCCATATTAACAAGTTCATTTCACTTACACTCCAGTCTTTAGACTGGACCCGGCCTGACTCTGGTCCCGGGTCTGGTCTCCGTAACTGGGAACAGAGAGGACCTGTGAAGACCTCTAACGTAGAGCTCTGACATAAAAAGTACTCATTATAAAGCTACAAAAATGTTTTAACAGACAACTCTTACTTCTGGTATAATAAATTATTTCTGCATCAAAAACACTGGACGTCATCTGTCTCCTCCCGGTCTGACTTGTCCTTCTTGTTCTGTCCTCAGAGTGGACATTGCGGGGGACCTCCAGTCCTCCAGGAGTAGTGCTCTGTGTTACCTGGGCTCAGGTGGAGGTCTGGTTTCGGGGCTGCAGTCCTACCTGCTGGCAGGCGGGGGGCGCTCCAGTCCAGGAGGCTCCAGCCTTCCCACAGACTCCCCTCCCTCTCATCCCCCCACCGAGGAGGAGCTGGAGGAGGATTATTACGGGAACACCGTCCACTCCGGACTATACCATCACATCTACGGTCATCCCGGAAACCCCTACAGTAAGTTACATCATGGTACAATCCCATCTAGCTAGTATGGAAGTTCATTAACCACAAAGCTAATCTCAGTGGTGATCCCTCTATGAATCCAGATTTGATCCGGGACAGATTCACAGGCTCAGAGAAGGTTTTAGGGAATAAACCAGGACAGTTTGGTGGTTCTGAGCTCCAGAAGAATTACGGGCACACGCATTGATAGCATATGACGCGTCATAACACCTGCACCCATGTAGCACCTTTTTAACAAATAGTTCCGCGAAATATGGAACCAGAGGAACTAAACTCAAGAATAAAACTGGGAACTAAACGTCCGTTTCACACGTTAGCGTCTGTGTTTGCTCCGCATCTGAAGAACCGTGAAGATTTGGCAACATTTCAAATTAGAAAACTGTTAGACTACTCGGGGAGCCAACAACATAACTTTGTTTTCCTCCCAGTATTGATTCAAGAGTCACCCAGTGCGTCTTCACTTTCTTATTTAAGCCGAACACAAGTTGTAGGTTTGTGTTTGACCAATTGTGATGTTCAGCCCTGCTAGTTCCTGGGCCCTCAGAAAGTCCTACCCCCCCAGAGCAAGGACTGTGGTAGGTTCCTGAAATTGTTTCTGGGCCATTAGAAAGTACTACACCCAGGGAGCCTGGTAGCCAAATGGTTAAGATGCATACCATGTGACCGCAATGTCCCCGGTTTGATTCCGGCCTGGGACCTTCGTTGCATGTCGTACCCCTCTCTCTCCCCTCGCTTCCTGAGTGACTCGATACCGTCAGCTGTCCAATAAGAGCACAAAATGTCGGAAAAAGAAAGCAGAACCCTAGAGCAGGAACATTGGCAGAGGAACTAAATCTAGTGCCTAGTTCGACGGTGTCGTCCCTCATTCGTCCTGTTCTATCGTAGAAAAGGTTTCAGTCGTAGTCTGTTGGACGGGAACTAGAAATTTAAGCTACAAACAGTAGCTTAAATTTCTAGTTCCCGTCCAATCACAATTGAGAATGACTTCCGGATGGGAGCCGAAACGTCTTGATTCTGAAAACAGCGTCCAGACGACCACGACTGAAACCTTTTCTAGTGCCTAGTTCCTTTGGTCAGAACGCAGGTAAGCTTCCTGCGTTAAAAGTTCCTGCGGTAAAGACGTATTGTTTCCTATAAAATCCTGCACACTGGCGGCATCTTAACATGTCAACTAGTCGGGATACACCACTGTCCTATTTCCCACAAAAGCAACGGTTTCTTTACACTTCCCCGGCTACTGTACTCTGGCGCGTCTTCGGGCGTCAGTTGATGCAAGTTAAATGATGCGATGCTATATCACATGTCTGGTGTGTTTTTGCACTTTATATTCCTAACAACTAAGAGCAGAGCCAACTGCATTTGATTAGACCTGCACGTGTCATCCTGTCCTCTCGGTAAAGTCAGACTTTACGGTTCTCAGCGCACAGAGGTGAAACTGAAACATCTGGTAACACAAGAACTTTACCAAAGACTGAATCCAAATGGGGGGTGCACGGTGGCAGAGCGGTTAAAAGCTCCTGCCTCCCAATAAGGAGATCGTGGGTTCGTGGGATCGATTCCCGGACCAGACCAACATCACACAATCTCTCTGGGTGGAGTCTGCATGTCCTCCCCGTGTTACCGTGGGTTCTCCGGCTTCCTCCCACCGTCCAAAGACATGCATGTGTAGGTTAATTGATAACTCTAAATTGCCCGTATTGAATGAATGTGTGAGTGAATGGTTGTCTGTCCTTGTCTGTGTCTGTGTTCGCCCTGCGACGAGTTGGCCACTGTCCAGGGTGTGCCCTGCCTAAGGCCCAAAGTCACTGGGATAGGCTCCAGTCACCCGCGACCCCCTAACGGGGACCAAGCGGTAGAAAATGGATGGATGGATGAATCCAAATGTCCTTCTTTTGGACTTGCAGAATGAGCCCTCTCGGACTTCAATCATACGCACTGACATGTCTAAAGTGCTCACCGTCATCTGTTCCCGGGAAGTCTGCGAGGGCGCTGGGCCTAAAGTGAATAAAATGCGCTATGAGACATGACTGAAAACCCCTGACTCATTTCGGTGGATATTCGTAACCCATTGTTTTTGTTGGAAGAAAACCAACCCTTGCCTGTTTAACTCTGCAGATTATAACAAATGAAATCTAAATGTTTGGGCCTGTGTATCTTCTGTTTGTGTGGAATATCAAATCAAATCAAGCAGACTCTCTGGAGGTCCAGAGAAAGTCCACACGAGTGCGGACTTGATGAATTGTGGATTTGGACAGACCTCAGCTCTCGCGGACTACCGGACGCTTTCCCGGAAGGTCTGCGAGGGCCGAGGTCTGTCTGCAGGTCTGGGGAAGTCTGGACATTTGGATTTAAAAATGTCAGGGTGTTCCCTTACCTCATAGTTAGCTCCCATTCACCTCTTGGAGCAGCATCTAGTGGACATTAGAGGAACTGCAGCTTTAGACACTTGAGTATTTGCTTCAGCGATCCACAGGCTCGCTTAACTTCGTTTTATATTTTTGTCGTTATGCTAAACGCCGCATCTCTCTGCTTCTCATTGGTCCAGTCCAAGAAAAGATGGAGATGCTGTCCCTCCCGTTGGCTAACGAGCGCCGGCCCTGCGTGCTGGTTGGTCGGGACAACATGGCCCTCCCGGCCAGCCTGATCAGTCAGATCGGGTATCGCTGCCACCCGTCGCTCTACACTGAGGGAGACCCGGGAGAGAAGGTGGAGCTGGTGGCAGGTAGGACAACAGAACACCTGTCCAGCTGCGGGGAGTTTCGGACATGACGTGTTCAGTTTCACACTCATATAAAAGGAGAAAGTGAATATGGCCCACAAGGTGGTAAATAAGCAGTGATTTCAGACACAGCTCTCGTCTTCCTGCTCTTTAAGTTGCTAATGCGTTGTCATGGTAACAGGATCGTTAGGAAGGTCATTAAACACAAAACTGTCTGGAAGAGCTGAGAGAGGCAGACAGACTGAAGAGACGAGTTATGTAAACCACATGTTATATACTCTGATGTGGTGTATGTATATGATGTGTGTGTGTGTGTGTGTGTTCAGGTTCAGGTGTGTTCATGACACGAGGTCAGCTGATGAACTGTCACCTGTGTGCCGGAGTCAAACACAAGGTGCTGCTCAGGAGACTGCTGGCTACGTTCTTCGACAGGTGAGCTGTTGAACTCTGCTGAACGCGTTTAAACGCTGTTTTCATCTCTATGAGTCTACAGAGAGAGAGAGAGAGAGAGAGATCCCGGACCTGGTTAGCTTAGCATAGCATGAGGAATGGAAGCAGGGGTGAACTACTAGCTTGGCTCCATTCAAAGTTCAAAAATACACCTACCAACGCCTCCTAAAGCTCGCTCACATGCGCAGAGAAAGGTTTAAAACACCTGTGATGATGCTCTCCGCTAGCATCCCGAAGCCCGTCAGAGAGAAACGGAGCACCGGCTGTGTTTAATTCACTCAGGGAAACACTTTCGAGATGATTCGTTGAAAGATTACTAATTGAAGCTCAGCTTAGCTGCTATGTGGAGCTTTTAGAAGACAGCATGTGACGTGCTGTCTTGTGTTTGCAAACTGGCTCTAATTACCTTCCAGACGTGATGTAGCCAAGTTAGCAAGGCTACCAGAAAACTGGCTACAAAGCCTTCGGGTGTCTTAGGTCCGCTTGCTTTGCTCCTTGGAGATTTTTCCCATCAGAGCAGTGGCTTTAATGAGGGTCTATAGATATACATCAGTGTTTTCTACAGTTGATACGGGTTTTGTAATCCTCCAAAATAGCTATGCACCCATATATATATATATATATATATATATATATATGTATATATATGTATATATATATATATATATATATATACACACATGTCGAACATTCTTCAAAACGAACCAAAAAGAGGCGACGTCAGCCAGACGGTGTGATGTCAGCAGACGTCATGTGACGGTGTGATGTCAGCAGACATCATGTGTCTTCTTCTGCTGACATCATGTGACGGTGTGATGTCAGCAGACATCATGTGTCTTCTTCTGCTGACATCATGTGACGGTGTGATGTCAGCAGACGTCACGTGACGTGTGTTAATTGCTCCAGAGCACTCTGCCGCTCGGCGAGCTGCTGCTTTACATAACCGCTCTGTCACACTGCCTCGGAGAGAGAGGGCGAATCTAAAGCTCCGTATAGCTGCTGATTGGCTTGTTATGGTATCCATAGAAACACTCTGGCCAATAGCTGTGGGACAGGAATCCGCTCCTCCACCAATGATCCGAGCCGAAAGCCTCTGGACAACCGAGTGTTAAACACCGTCAAACGTAAGACACACACACACACACACACACACACACACACACACACACACACAGTCTGACTCCTGGATTTACGTCTCTTTACTGTATTTTGGATAACCCTCCTCTTCCTCCTCTTCCTCCTTTTCTTTTTACTCCTACTTCTCCTCCTCTACCTCGGCCGCCTGCTCTTCCTCTCTTTTCTTCCTCCCTCCTCCTCTTCCTCCCTCCTCCTCTTCCTCCCCTCCTCCCTCCTCTTCCTCCTCCCCTCCTCTTCTTCACCCTCCTCCCTCCTCCTCTTCCTCTCTTCCTCCTCCTCTTCCTCCCTCCTCCTCTTCTTCACCCTCCTCCCTCCTCCTCCTCCTCCTCCTCCTCTTCCTCCCTCCTCCTCCTCCCTCCTCTTCACCCTCCTCCTCCTCCTCCTCTTCCTCCTCCTCCTCCTCTTCCTCCCCTCCTCCTCCCCCTTCCTCCTCCTCTTCCTCCCTCCTCTTCTTCCTCCTCCTCCCCCTTCCTCCTCCTCCTCTTCCTCCTCCTCCTCCCTCCCCATCCCCATCCTCCTCCTCCTCTTCCTCCCCCTTCCTCCTCCTCCTCTTCCTCCTCCTCCCTCCCCATCCCCATCCTCCCTCCTCTTCCTCCTCCTCTTCTTCACCCTCCTCCCTCCTCCTCTTCCTCATCCCCTCCTCCTCTTCCTCCCCCTTCCTCCTCCTCCTCTTCCTCCCCCTTCCTCCCTCCTCCTCTTCCTCCCTCCTCCTCCTCTTCCTCCCTCCTTTCCTCCTCCTCCCCTCCTCCCCTCCTCCTCCTCCCTCCTCCTCCTCCCTCCTCCTCTTCCTCACCCTCCTCCTCCTCCTCCTCCTCCTCCTCCTCCTCTTCCTCCTCCCCTCTTCCTCCCTCCTCCTCTTCCTCCTCCTCCTCTTCCTCCTCCTCCTCCTCTTCCTCCCCCTCCTCCTCCTCTTCCTCCTCCTCTTCCTCCCCCTCCTCTTCCTCCTCTTCTTCCTCCTCCTCCTCCTCCTCCTCCTCCTCCTCCTCCTCCTCCTCCTCCTCCTCCCTCCTCCTCCTCCCCCTCCTCCTCCCTCCTCCTCCTCCCCCTCCCTCCTCCTCCTCTTCCTCCCTCCTCCTCTCCCCTAACTCCTCCACCCCGTCTCCTCCTCCTCCTCTTCCTCCCCCTCCTCCTCCCCCTCCTCTTCCTCCCCCTCCTCCTCCTCCTCCTCCCCCTCCTCTTCCTCCTCCTCCCTCCTCCTCCTCCTCCTCCTCCTCTTCTTCCTCCTCCTCCTCTTCCTCCTCCCTCCCTCCTCCTCTTCCTCCTCCTCCTCCCTCCTCCTCCTCCTCCTCCTCCTCCTCTTCCTCCCCCTCCTCCCTCTTCCTCCTCCCTCCTCCCTCTCCTCCTCTCTTCCTCCTCCCCCTCCCTCCTCCTCTTCTTCACCCTCCTCCTCCTCCTCCTCCTCCCCCTCCTCTTCCTCCTCCCCCTCCTCTTCCCCTCCTCCCCCTCCCTCCTCTTCCTCCTCCCTCCTCCTCTTCCTCCCCCTTCCTCCCTCCTCCTCTTCCTCCCTCCTCCTCCTCTTCCTCCTCCTCTTCCTCCCCTCCTTCTCCTCTTCCTCTTCCTCTCCTCCTCCCTCCTCCCCCTCCTCCTCCTCCTCCTCCTCCCCCTCCCTCCTCTTCCTCCTCCTCCTCCTCCTCCTCCCCCTTCCTCCCTCCTCCTCCTCCCCCTCCCTCCTCCCCCTTCCTCCTCCTCCTCCCTCCTCCTCCTCCCTCCCTCCTCCCTCCTCCCTCCTCTTCCTCCTCCTCTTCCTCCCTCCTCTTCCTCCTCTTCTTCCTCCTCCTCCTCCTCCCCTCTTCCCCTCCTCTTCCTCAGTCTACTGTCAGAACTTTGCTCCTAACTTCAAGGAGAGCGAGATGAACGTGATCGCGGCCGACATGTGCACCAACGCCCGCAGAGTCCGTAAACGCTGGCTCCCAAGATCCAGTCTCTGCTCCCCGACAGCCTCTCCGGCTCCACCCACCCCCGCAAGGGTAAGAGGGGGGGGGGGTCGGGAGGAGGAGGTCAGGGAGGAGACGCGGCGGTGCAGCCCAGCGGCAGCCCCTTTGAGCTGGACCTGCGGCAGCTCGGCGCCTCCTACCTCGGCCTGGAGGCTCCGCTGTACGCTGAGCGACGCGAGCGGGAGGCGGCGGGGGACAGAGAGAGGGAGAAGGAGGCCCCGGCCGCCCTCCTGCCCCACCTGCAGTTCGCCGGGTCTCGTGGGGAGGAGGAGGCGGCGGCGTGCAGGCGGAGGAGGGTCTGATGGGAGGCGAGGCGGACGGGAGGAGGCTACAGACTGAACAACCCTCAGACCTCCCCCTGTCCTCCTCCTCTTCCTCCTCCTCATCCTCCTCCTCCTCCCCCCAGCCCGCAGAGCCCGCCACTCCTCACAGGGGATTGGCCGACACGCATGAGAGGGGGGCGGAGCCTCTGGAAGACAGCCAATAAGCTTTCTATCGCATCTGCCTACCTGTATGTAAATAACACAATAGCTACCTGTCCCCTCACCTGTCTGTCTGTCCCCACCTGTCTGTCCCTACCTCACTACCTGTCTACCTCTCTGCCCTCTGTCTGTCTGTCTGCTCCTTTACCTGTCTGTCTGTCCACCTACCTGTCTGTCTGTCTGCTCGGCTCTGCTGCATGTTAACAGCCTCCTGCAGTCCAGCACACAGGCCCATAGCAACAGGACTGATGATGATGATGATGATGATGATAATATTCACTCTGATAACGACAATAAAGCTTCTTAATAATCAGACTGCTGTTTGTGTCTTCTCTGCTTGATCTGAATCATTAAAAGCTGTGCCCCGGCCCTTCCTGTAGCGCCCCCCTCAGGACAGACTCCACCACACGTCCAGATGAATCATCAGGATGTTGTTTGTTCATGTCGTGGCTGTGATGGACTCTGCGGCCTCCAGGGGGCGCAAGCAGGACTTCAAACTGTCTTAATTCAATTTGAGGAGAGCTGAGTTTTTCCTACAGACTTATTATACCGAAGCGTCGACGCTCCCTGCAGGTTCACAGGTTCGATTCTACCTGAACAAGAAGTGTTTTCACACTTGGACTTATATTCTGAGCAAATATCTGAACGTGCTAATATGTACAGCAGCAGAAACGTGCAGTATGTACACATATACATATACACATGTGACATAACGTAAAGCAGCTACGCACAGAGTGAAGTACTGCGTTTACTCACAGGGATGAAGAAGCAGCATGTACCAGGGGCGAGGACTGGGGGCGTGGGACTGGGGAGAGTAGGCCGGGGAGCGTGGGACTGGGGGCGTGGGACTGGGGGCGTGGGCGGGCGTGGGACTGGGGGCATAGGCCGGGGCGTGGGACTGGGGAGCGAGGACTGGGCGGGCATAGGCCGGGGCGTGGGACTGGGGGCGAGGCCGGGGAGCGAGGACTGGGGGCGAGGCCGGGGCGAGGACTGGGGAGCGAGGACTGGGGAGCGAGGACTGGGGAGAGTAGGCCGGGGCGTGGGACTGGGGGCGAGGACTGGGGGCGAGGACTGGGGAGCGAGGACTGGGGGCGAGGACTCACATGCAGTTTGATTAGCTAAATATTTAAGAATGAAACAGCTTTGTTTGTTTGTGTCCTGACGCAGTTTGAAACACATGCAGTGTTTGTTCTGTATTCATTAATGTTTCTACAGTTGGGGGTTCAATCGTATTGGTGGTTTTCATCCTGTTTCAGTTGTTCGCAGGAAACCACACGTTCCCACTCCGGTTCTCTCCTGCTTCTCCATCAGCCTCCATGTTGCCTCTCTGTGTAGTTCTGCAGGTGCTTCCCCACCAGACGCCTGGAAGGTAAGCTTTGTATAACTTTCTCTTTCTTGCACTGCTACGCCGTCAGCTCTCCGCTGAAAGTGTATTTCTCGATTAGTGTCCAGGGTTAATGAGTAAATAAAGGTTCAGTAAAAAGGAAACAATCTAACTACAAATACAGAATGAGTGTCAGTCCTGCTGAAAATCCAAATGATTGTTTTTATATCACGTGTTCACGTTTTACTCCCCTGCGTTCAACACGTCACTCGCACTGCTGGTCCCTACGTCATACTGTCCGATGTATCAATAAAAAGATCAGTTATTGATTTAACTCATCGGCGGAGCAGCGCTGGCCTCTCTGCTGCCGTGTTGCCTGCTGGGAAACGCAGTTCGAGTGACGGCGCCATTCTGAACCATCACCAGCCAATCACAGCAACCCTGCCATCGCCTCAGCCAATTACTGCACTTAAACCAAACTCACCGGCCAATCATAGCGCGTCACATCCCCCCAGCAACAAATCATAGCCCCACAAGTACACCACAGCCAATCGCAGCGCCTTAGCCACCCGGCCAGCCAATTCGATCACAACAACATCCGTGATGCTGCTCGTCACTGCGCCTGCGCACACGGTAGACAGCTGATAACTCATCTATTATGCTACTTCGCTAAATAAAAATCTTCCTGAAAACTGACCGGAGCCCGCCGCTGGACGCACCGGAGGACCGAAACACAAAGTAAACACGTCTCTCTGACCGGCAGCGGTGGGATTAGCGGGTAAACGGAGCGGAAGCGTTTCCCGGAGAGTGCAGAATGTGTCGGTGTATGTCGGAGCCTGGCTGGCCGCTCGGCGCCTTCAGACAAAGCTCAGCTAACAGGCTAACGGCTTAATAGCTAGCCAAACACCGAGCGGTAACATCTACAAAGATTGGATTTCTCGCCGTATTAATCTGGCCCTTGTGCGTCTCATACGACAACAAATGTCAAGATATTCCCTTCAACACACGCTCAGATATCTACACAGCCGCTATAAACAATATTAATGACATTTTACGTCTTCGGTAAGTAGCCTAGCTCGGTTAGCTAGCGACCTAGCTTATATTTTGCATTGGCTTGCCCGCCATCTTTTTAAAGCAAGATAAATGGGATGTTTCGTTAGCCTGCAAAACCCTCACAGCTGAGCAGCAGGAGCAGCTAGAGCGGGATTTCAGCTGCAATCCAGCAGCAGATAGCCGGCTCGGCGCGTCCGGCTGTGGATGGCGTTGCTGTCGACGGGATTTGTGGAGTTTGTTGGTCTCAGCGGTGTCTGTTAGCAGTTAGCTCGCTCGTTAGCCGCTGAACCGCAGCAGCATGCAGGCACAGCGAGCAGCCGCCGGACTCCCAGCATCTGTCGGTCCGTGCAGGACTTCAGCGACCCGGACCGTTCAGAGGAGGCTTACGGCTCGTCTGCTGTCGGACAGGCGGGTCGCAGGCTCGGTATCTGTTCCCGTAGCTGGACTGTCGGTAAACACGCCGAACCTCGCTGCGTTTCCTCAGACGGAGCTGACGGTCCAGTCTCCGCCTGTGGTCCCGGTGTTAAACGGTGCTGCGGGACTCTGTGTGCACGCATGCATGAACGTCAGTTGTTGGGGACTTAGAGGAAAATTTGGGCTGCAAGAAGTTGTTTCCTGGTGAAAGAGAACAGAGAAACTGGAGTGACAGCGCACCTGGGCTCAGGTGGTTTGCTGTTTATGGGTCAGGAGGACTTTGAGGATGTGAAATGATGCTCAGAAGTAGCTCCACAGTCTGAAGATGTAAATCAGCTGTCAGATTTGTTTTCGCAGCCTGAACATTTTCCACACGGCTCCTCTTTTCAGCTCAACCTTCTCCTTCCAGAGTTTCCCCTCGGGGGATCAATGAAGTCTGGTTCTGAACCGTTTCACAGTCCTGTGTCTGCGAATGTGGAGCTGAAAGGATTAGGCGATTAATCGATCGCTTGATCAGCAGAAATCATCAACAGTTGTTTTTTTTTTAAAAAACAGTCGTCTGGAAATAGTTAGTTGCGGCTCTCGGTGATTTAAAATGTGAATTTAAGGCAGATTCACCTTTTCTACACGCTCTCCAACTTGAATTTCATATTTCCAGTTTTTGCACAGGTTTGCAACCACAGGCTATATAATCATTTCACAAACTCTACGTGTTATTGAGCTGTAAAGAGGTCCAGACCTGCACCTGGATCTGGATCAGACTGGATCTGGATCAGACTGGAGAAAACATGCTTCGTTACTTTAAATTAAACTAAAATGCAGCTTAAATACGTTTACGTTAAATGTAATCTGGTGAATTTGAGACTTTTGGAAACCATTGTCAGAATAATAATATTGGATTGTTGCGATAGTTTTAAGGCTGAAATTACGACTTTTATTAACAGTTTATGTCTTTATCATTTGAAAGCTGAGTGCTTTAGTCCATTAAAATGTCAGAAAACTTGAGACGTTTTGTCCGAAACCCAGAGAGAGAAACAGACCGTCGTCACCTTTGGTCGGAGGTTTTGATTGATAAATGCCTGAAACTGTTGATTGTCAACATTGTTTGCTCATTGATTTTGTGCCAACTAATCAAACAAGAATTTCAGCGCTAACCAAACTGAAGTCAGGCTCGGGAGAAATGTCTCAGCTTCCAGACCGGAGCTGAGAACGCGGCGTTGCTGGACGTTGAAATGGTTTGGCGAGTCTGGCGGTTGGCAGACGTCCTGCGGAGGTTTTTGGATGTTCGGTGGGTCCGAGCAGGTCCGTTGTCATGGCAAAGTTATGACCGACTGCGTCTCTAGAAGTCGTTGGTGGAACATGTCGGGACACGGTTCGGTACTGCGGTTCAGACGGACCTGATCCAGCGGTCCGGTTCTGTGGAGGATGATTATGACACTGAATATTGAAGGTGTGTTGATGATTGGCAGGAGCAGGGGACCCTCGGTCTGCGATGTTTGTATAAACCAGAGAAACTGGTCAAACGGGGATGTGTGAACTGCACAGGAGGAGATTAATGTCCGTCTGTCGTTACTGCTATTCTGATTACTGTTGAAGCGATTACTGAATTAATTGATCTCGCCCACATAAACACACACACACACACACACACGTCCTTTACTGTGACCTCCGACAGTTAGTTTGCAATTGATCTGAAATGAATACAAATGTGAAACTTGAGTTTGTAATTTTTTACTGAAAGTGGAGATTTCTGGCATCAGAAATAATAAATAAAACCTCACCCATCCATCAAGTAATGTCGGCCGGTAGCTGATTGTTTTGATGGACCAACGCTGGAGCAACTATTGATGGATAAATGCTGGTGTTGCTTTTAATTAGTACGCTGAAAAAAGTTTCAAATAAAGTTTTTTAAAAAACAAATAACATGAAAATATTAAAATGGTAAAAGGAAACAATTCATAAATGGACATTGCTTTCTGTGCAGATGCATTGCCAACAATTTAGCTAAAGGAAGAGGGCAGTGTGGATAAAATCCTGTCACTGTACTTTTATTTTGCGATATCCGTACATATCGGGACAAAGTAACGTTTCTGTTAAATCGGTTGAGAAACTCTTTATGGACCAAACAGCCAGACAATAATGTTGTTGGTTAATTCAGCAAATTAAATACTTGACAAGTCAAGAAACCTCATCACATGGATGCAAAAATCATATAAAAAGTCAATCAGTATACCCTGAAACATTGCGTAATAATCCCCCGAAGCATCGCGCTCGAACAGAACTCGTTCGTACGACGTGTTTTCTGACTTCGTCTGAAGTCAAAATGTTTCTATGCGTCGTGAACGTCCACGCTAGTCCAGCCGTCGTAGAGACACAATTATTTTCATTATTGATTAATGTGCCGTTTATTTTCTTGATTAATCATTTAATAATAATAATAGCTTTATTTTTATACCACTTTGCAATACAAAGCGCTTTACAACAGTCAACATAAAACACACAAACAAATCGAAAGATGAAATAAAAATAGGCATCACACAATATAAGCTTTTTTTAAATAAAAATGTGTTGTAAGAAGTGAGATAAAACAGGGACTGACTCTGCAAGCCTGATCTCCTCTGGCAGGTTGAGTGGGGGGGGATCTACCAGGAGCCCTACCAGAGGATCTCAGTCTGCGTCCCGGCTCGTAGGGGGTTAAAAGGTCAGAGCTGTAGGGCGGGTCAGCCCATGCCTTGCCTTAAAAGTAATCAAAAGAATTTTAAAATCAATCCTGAAATAAACAGGCAGCTGAAACAGGGGTGATATGGTCACATTCTTTGGATTGAGTTGAAAGCCGAGCTGCGGCATTTCGGACTGACTGTAGGCGGTGGATTGATTTCTGACTGAGACGGTGTACAGGAGCTACAGTGGTCGAGGCGGAGGAGATAAAAGCATGGAGGAGTTTCTCCAGATCTGTGGTTGTATTAAAAGTCTTAACCGTGGCTATATTTCTCAAATGATAAAAACATGTCTGAACAACTTTCTTTACGTGGGGTTCAAAACACAAGTCCTGAACAAAAACTATGCCAAGATTTCTGGCTGAGGGCTAGTTCACGAGGTTTGCCATGCTTTGAATTCTGTTTTGCGGGGGACCAAGTACAATGACGTCAGATTTTGTAATTTTTACTGAAAGTGGAGATTTCTGGCATCAGAAATAATAAATAAAACCTCACCCATCCATCAAGTAATGTCGGCCGGTAGCTGATTGTTTTGATGGACCAACGCTGGAGCAACTATTGATGGATAAATGCTGGTGTTGCTTTTAATTAGTACGCTGAAAAAGTTTCAAATAAAGTTTTTAAAAACAAATAACATGAAAATATTAAAATGGTAAAAGGAAACAATTCATAAATGGACATTGCTTTCTGTGCAGATGCATTGCCAACAATTTAGCTAAAGGAAGAGGGCAGTGTGGATAAAATCCTGTCACTGTACTTTTATTTTGCGATATCCGTATATATCGGGACAAAGTAACGCTTTCTGTTAAATCGGTTGAGAAACTCTTTATGGACCAAACAGCCAGACAATAATGTTGTTGGTTAATTCAGCAAATTAAATACTTGACAAGTCAAGAAACCTCATCACATGGATGCAAAAATCATATAAAAAGTCAATCAGTATACCCTGAAACATTGCGTAATAATCCCCCGAAGCATCGCGCTCGAACAGAACTCGTTCGTACGACGTGTTTTCTGACTTCGTCTGAAGTCAAAATGTTTCTATGCGCCGTGAACGTCCACGCTAGTCCAGCCGTCGTAGAGACACAATTATTTTCATTATTGATTAATGTGCCGTTTATTTTCTTGATTAATCATTTAATAATAATAATAATAGCTTTATTTTTATACCACTTTGCAATACAAAGCGCTTTACAACAGTCAACATAAAACACACAAACAAATCGAAAGATGAAATAAAAATAGGCATCACACAATATAAGCTTTCTTTTTATAAAAATGTGTTGTAAGAAGTGAGATAAAACAGGGACTGACTCTGCAAGCCTGATCTCCTCTGGCAGGTTGAGTGGGGGGGGATCTACCAGGAGCCCTACCAGAGGATCTCAGTCTGCGTCCCGGCTCGTAGGGGGTTAAAAGGTCAGAGCTGTAGGGCGGGTCAGCCCATGCCTTGCCTTAAAAGTAATCAAAAGAATTTTAAAATCAATCCTGAAATAAACAGGCAGCTGAAACAGGGGTGATATGGTCACATTCTTTGGATTGAGTTGAAAGCCGAGCTGCGGCATTTCGGACTGACTGTAGGCGGTGGATTGATTTCTGACTGAGACGGGTGTACAGGGAGCTACAGTGGTCGAGGCGGGAGGAGATAAAAGCATGGAGGAGTTTCTCCAGATCTGTGGTTGTATTAAAAGTCTTAACCGTGGCTATATTTCTCAAATGATAAAAACATGTCTGAACAACTTTCTTTACGTGGGGTTCAAAACACAAGTCCTGAACAAAAACTATGCCAAGATTTCTGGCTGAGGGCTAGTTCACGTAGGTTTGCCATGCTTTGAATTCTGTTTTGCGGGGGGGGGGACCAAGTACAATGACGTCAGATTTTGTAAGGTTTAGTTTGAAAAGTTGTGACATCCAGTGCTTTATTTCAGCAAGGCACTCGTGGAGGGTTGCTATGTTTGACTGGTCGCCGGGTCTGATTGGAAGATAGAGCTGCGTGTCATCGGCGTAACGGTGAAACTGGACATTATATTTGCGGATGAAGTCTCCAAGAGCGAGCATATAGATGAAGAAGAAAATGGGACCCAGAATCGAACCCTGGGGGACACCAGAGCATGTTCGTGGGGGACGAAACTGAGCCGGCCATAGTCACAGAGGAACGTGTATTAGACCTGAACCAGTTTAAGGCCACAGTGTTTCCCGCCCACCTTTCCAGCCTGTCGATGAGCATGTTATGATCAACTGTGTCGAAAGCAGCGCTGAGGTGCAAAAGAACTAGAACAGAGAACTCGCCAGCATCTTCGGCCAACAGAAGGTCGTTACAGCACCGTAAAGGGATCCAAAACCAGACTGGAACGATTTTAAATAGATTATCTGTCAAATGTGGTGCTAATTGTTTGCATGCAGCTTTTTCTAGGATCTTGGATAAAAATAAGTTTTGAAACAGGTCTGTAGTTATCCAGAGTGGAGGGATCTAAGAGCCGGAGGTCAGGGAGCTTTTAAGGGGGCCAACAGTAGGCAGAGTCTCCTTCAGTAGTCTGGTAGGGACCAGATCCACGGGGCAAGTAGATGACTTCATGTGCTGAACCATATGATTGAGAGCGGAAAGAGACTCTGATCTTTGGGTTAAGGGCTCTGGGACAGGTGACTTATGGGGCCAGCGGCTGTCAGTCTGGGATCTGATGTTTTTCAATTTAAAAACTATTTTAAACTGCTCGCAGACGTCAGGTGTTGCAAGCAAGTTAATGTTAGGGGGGCGTCCACAAACCGGTCAAGTGTTTTAAACAGTGCTTAGTCTATTAGGTCCTGACAGCTTAATGGTTAAGGCGCATACCACGTAACCACAACATCCCTGGTTCGATTCCAGCCTTGGACCCAGGCAAGCCCCCCTCTCTCTCCCCTTGTCTCCTGTCCACTAAAGGCAAAAAATAGAATAGAAGAAGCTGGAACCAGAGAATTTTGGAATTTTTGCTTAACAAAATTACTCCAAACGATTAATCGATTAATTAAAAACAGTAGTAATTTTCTGTCGATCGACTACTCGATGAATCGACAGATCGTTGCAGCTCTAATCGTGCACTTCGTACGTGCAGTATGCACTGTTTAAATACCGTGCTGTGTGTACTGAGCTGAAACGACCGGCCGATTAATCGCTGACAGGTGGATGCGTTTCGATTGATGTTTGTGACCGTCTGCAGCAGGCGAGAGAGCTAACGATGCTAATGCTGTCTCTGTGTCTCTTTCAGGTCGTGCGATGGGAATTTGTCTCCTCGGGGGAAACATCGAGCTGAAGAATCGACGCCAACAACACCTGAACTGAACACGCACTAACACACACCTGTGTGCCCTCACACGCACACACACACACACACACACACACACACACACCCTCAGACCACAGAGGGAGTTGTTTTTTTCACCTTCAGGTCGGACACTGCCGTCCCACGGTGCATTGCTGCGTCACCGTCGTCCACCATGTCGGACGCCCCGAGGCTGCGCCCCAGCCCCCACCCTCACCAACCCACCCCCACCTGAGGTCACCAATCCCACCAAACCCGGCAGGTAGGAAGCGCTGCAACACCTGCGTTGACGACATCGCTGCTGATCGTGTTCAAGTCATCCAGCGTTTTTAGATTGAGCTCCTTCCAGTTTACAGAGAAAACGTTTAGTCAGCTTATTTATTTATTTATTTATTTATTTATCTATCGTGACGTCATCATGTGGTGATGTAGTTCATTAAAGTCGTTTTGTTGGTGTGTTCAAAGACATTAATGTTTTAATTTTTATTTGGTTATTTTATTCCTACTTCTGCATTTCTTTCTTTATTGTGTTGTGAGAACACGCGTGAACATCAGTGCTGAGTCCTGATGTGGCGGTCTCTGTGTCTGTGTCCATCAGAAAGACCAACCAGCTGCAGTACATGCAGAACGTGGTGGTGAAGACGCTGTGGAAGCATCAGTTCGCCTGGCCTTTCTACCAGCCCGTCGACGCCATCAAACTCTGCCTGGCGGTACGTCACAGAACGCGTCTGACCGTTCAACAAGAAATGGCCGTAGTCTGTAACCCGCTCCCAGACCAGCGTTTGGGTTTTAAACATTTCAGTTTCTGTTCAGATGAAACAAGCAAGACACAACATGTTGATCAGTGAGCTTTAGAGGAGCCGGCAGGCGGATTTTGTTACCTTTTTTTTGACAGAACCAGGCAAGCTGTTTCCAGTCTTTATGCTAAGCTAAGCTAACCACATCCATGTTTCCAGGACTACCACAAGGTGATCAAGAACCCAATGGACATGGGAACCATCAAGAAACGTCTGGAGAACAATTATTACTGGAGCGCGAGTGAGGCCATGCAGGACTTCAACACCATGTTCACCAACTGTTATATCTACAACAAGGTACACACACACACACACACACGTTACTACAGTATGCAGTGTCCATTTTGAAGTTGCGGTCAGTGATACTGACAGGTGTGATGTCTGTGATGTGGAATTTGGACTGTGGAGGAAGCAGCGTGTCGAGGCTTTTCATTTTGATCCTTGCTGTTGATTTTATTCTATTTGCGTTCTATTGACTTTAACACTTAACTGTTTTGTTGTTGTAAATTTCAGTCTTGCAGAATGCCTTTTTTTGTGTGTTGTAGTCTTACTGTGTAAAGCACTTTGGGCTACATGTTTGTATGAAAGGAGCTGTATAAATAAAGTGGAGTCGATGGCTGCCGCTAGATGTTGCTGAAGAGTTGCGGTTATCTGAAAACATCTAAGAAACGGTTGTTTGTGTGTTTTAGCCCACAGACGACATCGTCCTGATGGCTCAGGCTTTAGAGAAAATCTTCCTGCAGAAAGTTGCTCAGATGCCTCAAGAAGAAGTCGCTCTGCTGCCTCCAGCTCCCAAAGGAAAGACCA
Source organism: Siniperca scherzeri (assembly GCA_027580175.1). NCBI lineage: Eukaryota > Metazoa > Chordata > Actinopteri > Centrarchiformes > Sinipercidae > Siniperca > Siniperca scherzeri. The sequence goes on along the minus strand of CM050846.1, from coordinate 326,726 downwards.
AGAGCAAACAGCCCACTGCTGCCACTACAGGTAAATAACACTGTTAATACTACTACAAGCCCAGTACTGCAGTACTGATCCTGCGATATAAACGTCCGCGGTCTCGAGTCGCGGTTCCAGCTTCCGTGTTGCGGTGCGCGTTGTTGTCAGTCAGCTGGAGCATGCTAGTCGGGTTAGCCCGGTTAGCTCGTGTAGTGTCGGTTTCCCGGTTCGTTACGGCGAAAATGGGCAACGACTAGCGTCAAACTGTAAGCCGGCATTGTTCAGCTGAAGTCGGGCACGTCTGTTGTCGTTTACGACGATCAGCAGAATGTGTCGATTAGCGGAACGAGATCAAAGCAGACTGGAATGGACTCAACCGGTCAGAGTCTTACGCTGCAGCTTTACTGACACCTGTGCGATTTCTTTTTATTTGTTCTTATTGCCAACGTGCCAGCGTTTGAGCGCCTTAACTGTTACAGTAAGAATTATGGCCAAAGAGCCTGTGAAAAGTTTACATTTTTCAAAATAAATGACCTATGTTATATTTTTTTTGGTTTTCCCTGCTGTACCGAAAACTGGCCGAACCCCAAAACTGAGGTACATACCGAACCGTGGATTTCGTGCACAGCAGGGAAAACAAAAGAAATGAACAGTAATCTTTTACTGTCTCTTTGCACAGAGTGATGCACCCTGATCTCTGAAGTCTGTATCGGGTGGTGAGCCCGAAGTTCTCAGTAGAAAGTTTGGTTTAAAACAACACTTCATCTCTTCAATACGTGATTTTACTGCAGGGCTTGACGTTAAGGCCTGTCGGCAAAATGTGGAAGAGAAGCGTACTTGCCCCACTGGATAAGTTAAAAGTCATTAACCAAAAACAAAGTAGTGTGTCTCTTCACGTTATGTGCCACTCGTCACTCGGCTGTTTAGTTAAATAAATACATTCAGAATGCCGATTAGGAACAAATGCATTTTCCCCACGATACGTCCGACTCAGCAGAGTAGGAACCGCTCAGAAGAGCGATAACATTAGCTAAGCTGCACGCATAGCTAACTGCAGAGGGGGGAGAGCTAGCTTGCTAGCCAAGTTTACCTAAACACCACGCATCTGTCGTGTCGTTGGAAAATACTCTGGAACAAAATATTCAGAGCGGGGGGATGTGTCGGCACCTGTAACTCGCCGAATGTTTGTGTCGCTTTATTTGTCTACAAAGAGCAATGTTTCCAACTATATCGCAGAATTCCTTCATTAATGTCAAATACAAGGAGTTCCATTGTACTCGTATAAAAGTACTTGTTGCTGACACAAATCTGTCACAGAGGCTAAGCTATATTATTTACGTGTAAATCATCCGGTACGTACGTGTCAGTAAACGTTTATCAGCACGCTGGGGCAGTGTTGGATTTACAGTCTTCTCTATAATGATTAAACAGGAAAACGTCAGCTTTCACCAGTTTTGGCCGACGGGCCGCTAAAGTTTTACTTCTGTTCTGTGAGGTTTCTGCTCAGCGTCACGTGGCAGGCAGGCCTTTGTTTCCCTGCGTCGCTCATCTGACGTGTTCAGTGGTCGTCACGGGGTTTGTTGTAACGCTTTGGTTAGCTGCATATACCAGTTAGCTCTTTCAAACTACAAAATGGCTCAAATGAAAACTACAATAGCCATGTGGCATTTCGAATGCCGGTCCATTATGAGAAAAATAAGAGTGAAAGCAGGTCACGTACAGGCCTTTTCCACACACATGTGCTGGCTCGGCTCGGCTCGGCTCGGTTTGGCGCTCAGGGCCGCGCTTTCAGGTGTGTCCCGAGTCAGAGCGGGCGCAGCCGTGGTCGAGCGAGCATTAGAGTGAATGAAGAGAGAGAGCGAGAACAAAGCAGTGAATCAGGAAAATAAGACGTTATTTTCGGATTGTTTTCACGGCGGTTTCGTTCTAAAGCACAAATAAACACGGCCGCTGCCCCCGGCCTCTCTGCTCGGCCCCGCCCTCGCTCGAACAGACGCACGCCTGTAGCCGGCGGAGCACCTGGCGGTCGGGCGCGGCACAGCTCGGCGCGTTTAAACCGGTAATGGAAACGCTGATGGGGGCTTATCTGAACGTTCGTTGGTGTCGCTCTGCATTTCGCAGTTTCGTGAAAACGTTACAAATAGCCACGTTTCTGAAATTCATTGAATCATTAATACGTTGACACGACGCAGTTCGGACGCTTTCAGCTGTTTGCGAAACATTTGCACCCGTGTGCTGTGAGGTCCGTCGGTACTGACGGTCCTTCCTCTGTCTTTGTCTCAGTGAGTCAGCAGGCGGAGTCTTCAGCCTCCCGCCCCCTCCTACCCCTCCCCTCCCCTCTCAAACACCCGTCATCTCGACCACGCCCACACCTGTCCAGACCACGCCCCCCGTCTCTGCCCCGCAGCCCCCGGCAACCATGATGCCGTCTGCACAGCCCGTCGTCAAGGTAACGGATGTGTGGTTTGGGACAGCATCACGTGACCCAAAATATAAAACACTGAGTTTTCTGTCTCTCTACCTGTCTGTCTCTCTACCTGTCTGTCTCTTTACCTGTCCACCCTTTTCTATACCTGTTTCCTTCTCTCCGTCTGTCTCTGTGCCTGTCTTCCTCTACCTGTCTCTCTGTCTCTGTGCCTGTCTTCCTCTACCTGTCTCGCCACCCTTTTCTGTACCTGTCTCTCTGTCTCTGTACCTGTCTCTTTCTACCTGTCTCTCTTTACTTGTCTGTCTCTCGCTTTACAACTGTCTCTCTCTCTCTCCTCCTGTCTGTCTTTCTGTACCTTTCTGTTTCCACCTGTCTCTCTCTCTCTGTGTCTGTCTTCATTACTTGTCTGTCTCTCTACCTGTCTGTCTCTCTACCTGCCCACCCTTTTCTATACCTGTTTCCTTCTCTCCGTCTGTCTCTGTGCCTGTCTTCCTCTACCTGTCTCGCCACCCTTTTCTGTCCCTGTGTCTCTGTCTCTGTACCTGTCTCTCTGTCTCTGTACCTGTCTCTTTCTACCTGTCTCTCTTTACTTGTCTGTCTCTCGCTTTACAACTGTCTCTCTCTCTCCTCCGTGTCTGTCTTCACACCTGTCTGTCTCTCCAACAGAAGAAAGGTGTGAAGAGGAAAGCCGACACCACCACTCCGACCACGTCGGCCATCTCTGCCGGTCGTGCCGACTCTCCGTCAGCTCAGGACACCAAACCAGCCAAACTGGGCTCGTCCCGCCGCGAGGCCGCCGCCCGCCCCGCCAAGACCCGCAGGGAGACGGGCGAGGAGGTGGCGGGGGGTGAGGTGGGAGCCGTTGGAGGGGGAGCTGGGGGAAGGAAGGGCGGCAAGCTCGGCGAGCAGATGAAACACTGCGACGCCATCCTGAAGGAGATGCTGTCTAAGAAGCACGCCGCCTACGCCTGGCCCTTCTACAAGCCGGTGGACGCCGAGGCGCTGGAGCTGCACGACTACCACGACATCATCAAACACCCCATGGACCTCAGCACCGTTCGGGTAACGCACACGTGACCTCACATACGAAACACACCGCCGTGACATCACGGCACGCCGCGTTCGGATCAGTCGGGGAGATGGCTGCGTTATGCAGCGTCGGTGTAGCTGTAACCGGGGACGATGCAAGAGGAACTGAGAAATTACAGCTTTTCAGATGAGACTTGAACCGTCGGAGCCTCGAGCACACAAAGGAAAAAGCTCGTATTCGGTATCAAAATGTTTGCAAAGGCGATTCTTAAACATTTTAGATCCACAAACAGGGTCCCTTTCCATTTGTAGTCTCGCTGTCGCAGTCTGTATCGCCTGCATTTCAAATTAAAACAGCGCCGCGAACTCGTTAGAATCAGGAAGTCGTCCTCGCTGTGACTTGTTCTGCGTCGACTGTGTGTGTGTTATTGTGTGTGTGTATTCAGACTCCTGCTTAGACGAGAGCGCGGGTTTGAACACGTGAGAGTTTGCGCGCAGTGTTGAACCGCTGCAGAGGAGTTGGTGCGTGTAGAGACATTTTTAACACCTCTCCCCCCCCCCTCCGCCCAACAGAAAAAGATGGATAAAGGAGAGTACAGCGATCCTCAGAGCTTTGCGACCGACGTCAGGTTAATGTTCTCCAACTGTTACAAGTACAACCCTCCAGACCACGAGGTGGTGGCCATGGCCCGCAAGCTGCAGGTACGCACGACCTCCAGAACCTTCCGCAGCCGTTCAGAGCCTTCGCCTCGTTCCTTGCTGTGCTGAATTAACCTTCGTCCCTCCGTCTCCCCCCCCCTCAGGACGTGTTCGAGATGCGTTTCGCTAAGATCCCAGACGAGGGCCTGGAGGCATCGGTCCCGTCCACAACGCCGTTGGTCAGTAAAAGCACCGCCTCCTCTGACAGCAGCAACAACTCCTCCTCCGACGAATCGTCCGACTCAGAGGAGGAGCGAGCCACGCGATTGGCTGAGCTACAGGAGCAGGTTGGTGCTGCCGACCAATCACAGGTCAAGAACATCCTGGTTTTCTTCTTTTTTTAATATCATTGTAGATTTAATGAAATTCTGTTGATTTAATTCTCTATTAAAAGGTTATTTTTGATATTAAAATACTGATCCTACATACTAATGTGTGATTTTAGATGTCCATTTGTAGAATAATTCACCAGCTGAAGGCGTCCCCAAATATTCATGAAAGGTTATAGGTATTGATAATTAGTATATTCCACCAGTTGAAGGCGGTGCACGAGCAGCTGGCCGTCCTGTCCCAGGCTCCGGTCAGCAAGCCAAAGAAGAAGAAAGAGAAGAAAGACAAGGAGAAGAAGAAAGAGAAGGAGAAAGACAAAGGAAACAAGGGCAAAATGGAGGATGAGAAGAAGCCCAAGGCTGCCGCTCAGCAGCCCAAACCAGCCAATCAGAAGAAAGCGCCGGCCAGGAAAGCCAACAGCACGGTGACCGCCACTAGGTACGATTCAGTCAGTCAGTTCGCTCTTTTTTTTGGAAGAATGAAAACTGGATTTTCATAAACCTCTGTTTGGGACTGAGTTTAACTTTATCTTGACCAATCGGAGTGACTCTCTGTGTGTTTCCAGGCAACCTAAGAAAGGCAGTAAGGCGTCGGGCGGTGGCTCGGCCAACGGAGACGACGGCGAGGAGTCGTCCCTGCCGATGTCGTATGACGAAAAGCGCCAGCTGAGCCTGGATATAAACCGGCTGCCGGGGGAGAAGCTGGGCCGCGTCGTCCACATCATCCAGTCCAGAGAGCCGTCGCTGAGGGACTCCAACCCGGACGAGATCGAGATCGATTTTGAAACCCTCAAGCCCTCCACGCTCCGAGAGCTGGAGCGCTACGTCAAATCCTGCCTGCAGAAGAAGCAGAGGAAGCTACTGCGTAAGTACCGAGTACTAGTATACTACTACTGTCTGTACTTCCTGGGAAAGTACGACTGCGCTCCCGTTACACAAAGTCCTTTGTGGAAACCAGAAACCTTTTTTGAGGGACCAGAATCTGGTCCTTGGACGTGACCTTACTGTAACGGCGTGGGCTCGCTCGGTTATTGAGCCCAGGCATGTCCCTCGTAGCTCGTGATGCCCGGACGCGTCCACCCCGACCCCGGTCTTGGCCTCGGTCGCTCTCGGACTCGACCTCTGTGACGCTCAGATGTAGCTGTAGTTGCAGTTGTACTCGGACACGACCCCGGGCCTGCTCCGGGGCGCCGGGCCTGCTCCGGGCGCCGGGCCTGCTCCGGGGCGTCCTCGCCACTGCTCGGGTATTACTTCAGCCGCACGCCATTATGACAAGGCTTGGACGCAATTGCACGTGGCCTCGTTTGGACTCGGCGTGACCACCGGGGGTTGGGGGGGGTCAGGAGGGCCACAGGGCTCCTAGCAGGTCAGTTTGGGTTTGACCTCTGACCTCTGTGAAAGTTAAACATCAACGACTCATGCATCTGTTTATTAACACCCCCCCTCTGTCTCTCTCTCTGCCTGTCTCTCTCTCTCTCTGCCTGTCTCTCTGCCTGTCTCTCTCTCTGCCTCTCTCTCTCTGCCTGTCTCTCTCTCTCTGCCTGTCTCTCTCTCTCTCTGCCTGTCTCTCTCTCTCTCTGCCTGTCTCTCTCTCTCTCTGCCTGTCTCTCTCTCTCTGCCTGTCTCTCTCTCTCTCTCTGCCTGTCTCTCTGCCTGTCTCTCTCTCTCTCTGCCTCTCTCTCTCTCTGCCTGTCTCTCTGCCTGTCTCTCTCTCTGCCTGTCTCTCTCTCTCTCTGTCTCTCTGCCTGTCTCTCTCTCTGCCTGTCTCTCTCTCTCTCTCTCTGTCTCTCTGCCTGTCTCTCTCTCTCTCTCTCTCTCTCTGCCTGTCTCTCTCTCTCTGCCTGTCTCTCTCTCTCTCTCTCTGTCTCTCTGCCTGTCTCTCTGCCTGTCTCTCTCTCTCTCTGCCTGTCTCTCTGCCTGTCTCTCTCTCTCTCTGCCTGTCTCTGCCTGTCTCTCTCTCTCTCTCTCTGCCTCTCTCTCTCTCTCTCTCTCTCTCTGCCTGTCTCTCTCTCTCTGCCTGTCTCTCTCTCTCTCTCTCTCTGCCTGTCTCTCTCTGCCTGTCTCTCTCTCTCTCTGCCTGTCTCTCTGCCTGTCTCTCTCTCTCTCTGCCTGTCTCTCTGCCTGTCTCTCTCTCTCTCTGCCTGTCTCTCTGCCTGTCTCTCTCTCTCTCTCTGCCTGTCTCTCTCTCTCTCTGCCTGTCTGTCTCTCTCTGCCTGTCTCTCTCTCTCTCTGCCTGTCTCTCTCTCTCTGCCTGTCTCTCTCTCTCTCTCTCTGCCTGTCTCTCTGCCTGTCTCTCTCTCTCTCTCTCTCTCTGCCTGTCTCTCTGCCTGTCTCTCTCTCTCTCTGCCTGTCTCTCTCTCTCTCTCTCTGCCTGTCTCTCTCTCTGCCTGTCTCTCTCTCTCTGTCTCTCTGCCTGTCTCTCTCTCTCTCTCTCTCTCTCTGTCTCTCTCTCTGCCTGTCTCTCTCTCTCTCTCTCCTGTCTCTCTCTCTCTCTCTCTGCCTGTCTCTCTCTCTGCCTGTCTCTCTCTCTCTCTGCCTGTCTCTGCCTGTCTCTCTCTCTGCCTGTCTCTCTGCCTCTCTCTCTCTCTGCCTCTCTCTCTCTCTGTCTCTCTCTCTGCCTGTCTCTCTCTCTCTCTCTGCCTGTCTCTCTCTCTCTGTCTCTCTGCCTGTCTCTCTCTCTGCCTGTCTCTCTCTCTCTCTGCCTGTCTCTCTGCCTGTCTCTCTCTCTCTCTGCCTGTCTCTCTGCCTGTCTCTCTCTCTCTCTCTGCCTGTCTCTCTCTCTCTGCCTGTCTGTCTCTCTCTCTCTGCCTGTCTCTCTCTCTCTGCCTGTCTCTCTCTCTTCCTCTCTCTCTCTCTCTCTGCCTGTCTCTCTCTCTGCCTGTCTCTCTCTCTCTCTCTCTCTCTCTCTGCCTGTCTCTCTCTCTCTGCCTGTCTCTCTGCCTGTCTCTCTCTCTCTCTCTCTCTGCCTGTCTCTCTCTCTCTCTGCCTGTCTCTCTGCCTGTCTCTCTCTCTCTCTCTCTCCCCAGAGAAGGCAGCAGGAGGCGGGGCCTCCGGAGGCGGGGCTAGTCGTTTGAGTGGCAGCTCCTCTTCCTCCTCTGATGACAGCTCCTCAACAGGAACCTCCTCTTCCTCCGACACAGACTGAACACACACACACACACACACACATTACTGAACACACACACACACACACACACACACACAGAGGTTTATCCACTCTACACACACACACACACACAGGAACTCAATCTTTACAGTTAACACATGCAGATACAGACTAACACACACATCCATGTAAACTTCCATCCTGAACAAACACCCACACAAACAAGACAGAGATACACACTCTGAACTTCTTACAACACACACACAGACACACACACACACACACACACACGCCCAGACTTGGAGACTGTATGTAAATAGGCTGACCTGTTTTTTAGCTCCTAGTGTCGTTTATTTTTTTTCCTGGAGGAATGCAAACAGACAGAAGAGAAGAAGAAGAAGAAAGCAGCATCTTCCCGCCGAGAGGAGGAGGAGGAGGAGAAGGGCGGGCGGCGTGTGTGCGCGAGTCGCATCGATCTTCTCTGAGCGCTCGAGCGTCGCCGCAGTGGACGTTTTATTCTTCTTCTTCTTCTTCTTGGACGGCCGGCTGTGACCCCTGACCTCTGAAAACATTCCAGAAGCATCTATAGAGCATCATGGGAGAGGAGGAGCGGGTGACCTCAGCGGGGTTTACTCCCATCGGCGGTTCCAATATCGATTGATTGGAAGTGGAGCTGCAGAGAGTTTCCTCCAGACGCCCGCGAGAGCATCGTGGGACGCTGAAACTGCCCCACCGCAGCCAGTCGAGGTCCCATGGGATCAGACCGGAGCTGATCCAGTTCTGGTGAATTCTGTTCGAACCTCGTCACGTGAGCTGCACGAAGGGAAGAGTCTGCTCTCCGGCGGCCAGACGAAAGACCCAGCTCCAGTCGGCTTCCGCAGGCTCGAGACTTGCTGCAGACAGAAGGTCTGTGTGTCGTAGTCACAGTAGATCGTTATTTAGCGATTCGCTCGAGGTTTTCAAAGATCCGCTCGGTGTTCTTGCTTTCTCAAAGAGCGTCTGAACATTCAGTCCAGCCGTGCTCGCGGTCTGTCCGCCACGCCGAGGCATTTCTTTAAAACGGCGTCCTGCAGCGGGGTACGAGGTAACATCACGTAGACTGATCTGGAGAGACCGTGACCTGCGTCTGAGGTCACGATGTGCGGAGATGTAAAGTCGGCTAACACGCAGCGGATTCTCTCTCTGCAGCAAGTTTCCTGTCGCTGCAGGCGTTTTTAGAAAAATCTAACTCATGAATTGATTTTCAGTTCAGAAGCTGATGGATAATTAGTCGAACGATCAGCTGTGAAGCTAATTTGTGCTCCGATATATAAAAAAACGCCAGTTTCAGAAGGACCCGGGTTTCTGTTTTTGGAGCCAAACTCTTCTTTTAGTTTGAAAGTAAAAGCCCCCTGAGACCACACCTGTCCTCTGCTGGTCCTGCAACACAAACCCACAACGTACTGTCTGTCTGTCCCCGCGGTCAGTGGAGGGTCACCAGGCTCGGACCCCGAACCCCCCCGAACCCCCCGAACCAGCGCCGGCTGCCGGCCGAGAGCGAGACAAACTTCTTTCTTTTTTTAACACTACATTTGCTTTTATTTTTCTGTTTTTTATTTTTCAGGTTGTGTGCTGAACTTGTTTGTGTCTTATAAGGTTCTCTATATTAAAATGTCTTTGTACCCCCGCCCCCACACCCCCACCAAAACCACTCATACTGTAACGGCCCCCGCCTCATGGACGCCTCCCGCCAGAGTCGAACCCGTGAGGAAGAGTCCCGTCTCGATTTGTTTCAGTTGCTGCACACGAAAGGAGAAGAAGAAGAAAACTTCGTCGTCTGCTGAAAAAACAAACGCCGTCAAAGTTTCCCCAGAAATAAGAAGTTACAACTGTGTAAAATAAATACGTCGGTGTCGCTTACAGATTCTGTGAGAGAAAAACAGCTGTTTATTTTTTTATCCATAATTTTCCTGATTCATTATTTCCTCTTTAAAATGTCCAAAATAAAGGCCGACTCGTCGTGAGGCGCGCATCACAGTTCGTTTTCTTCTCCGGTCAGACGATAAAGGTTTTATTTCTCAACGTGACGTTAAAAAAAAAAAACCAAACTTGGTGATAATTCGATGAAATTATTTCTTTAACTCGTCAGAATTTTATTTCATCTTTTTTTTTTTTTAAATAACGTTGGATCCGATTGGCCGCAGCAGAGCCTCGTCGGCGCTGGCTGACGATCAGTTAACGGACGAGATTTCGCAGCGTGAACTGAAACGTTTCAGAAACGGGACAGACCAGCACACTTTTATTTTACTTGTTGTGAAGAAGCCGCGTTACCTCGTCTGTGGTGACATCACCACCTCGTACTCACCTGATTGGTTCGTTAGAGGCGAGCTGCAGTCAGCTGACTCCTTCGGTCAGCGTTGTCAGGAAGCTTCCTTACGTTTGGGAGGCAGCCGACGTCTAGCGGCACCCTGCTAGATGTCGGACCGGTTGTCCTGGCTTTGACCTTTGACCCCTGATATCTGGTTTAGGCGTCAGGGCGGCGCGGCGGGACACGCCGGGGTTTTCTGTCCCGGGGAGTTCCGGTCTCGTGTTGTAGTCTGTTTCCGGGTGTCGGGTTGAGGTGATTCACCGCGAGACCAAACTCCACGACGCTCTGCTCCGATTGGTTGGTTAAAGTCTGTGACGCCGGAAAAGGAAGTTTCCTCTGCCAGAAAGTTAGAATTTCCCATTTTCCGACGTGTTTTGAACACATCGTTGTCAGACAGGTGGGGGGGGGGTTCGTCAGTTTGTCCGTTTCTGACCTCACCGTTTTTCTGATCGTTTGCTGATCGATCAATCAATCAATCAATCGATCAATCAGATCGAACCAATCGGAATAAATCGTGACTTCTGCTCTCAAACATACAGCTCACCTGTCTAACTGCCTTCCTGTCTGTCTGTCGTTTGTTAAAATCAAACGCCTCTTGTTGACGATCGCCTCGTATTTGACCTTTGACCTCCGCGTGCGTACGCGGCCGTAAATTCTGGACTTTCAGACCAGGACTCGGCTCGATGAGGTCTGGAGCCGCTCGTGATCTTCAGACCTTCAGGTGCAGCCCGTGTAAGGCAGCGGGCTCTCGTTAGCCCTGAGCTTTGCGCCTCAGGCTTCGTTCGGATCCTGCCTCCTGCTCTGTGATTGGTCGAATCTCACCTGTGTAAACTCGAAGCTTCTGATTCGTGCAGATCGTTGGCGTTAAAGATATCGAATCGTGTAATTATCGGTTGACGATGTGTTCAGGTTCAGCAGCTTCACAGCAGGACGGAGGACTTGAAGTGGAAATGAAACAACTGATCGATTTAATTGATTTTTTTCTGTAAAAACTCGAGACTGAAGCTGCTTCGGCAACCTGAGGATTTCGTTTCTGATTTTCATCTCGTTTCTAATTGAATCCGTTGGACAAACAAATCATGTTTCCGAAGCTTTCGACCAAATGTCATGGCCTTCATCTTGCTCAGTTGTCATGGAGATGGTTTAGTCGTTATGTGACGTAAGTCACGTCGAAACTAAACATTGATTAGTTTGAGCTTCTTTTTTATTTTTTATTTTTTTATTAAACTGTTGTCAGACTGAAGAAACATGTTGGGAAACTAAAAACAAACATTTGGTTTTGTTTTGGACATTTTACAGACGAATTAACAACCGATCGACCGAAAAGAGTCACACACACACACACACACACACTTTCTCCCGGTGTGACAGACAGTCGGACAGCTCGTTGCCACAGTAACCCTCCTGTTTGTTTTTAGTTGATGGTCGAGCTTTGAAGCTAATAGTTAATTTTTGTATTTTAATAAGAAAAACGAAAAAAGTGATTTTATGTATTTGCATGCACTCCGGCCGTACGTTCTTTCTTCCATATGTTTGAGCACTGTATAGTAGCTGTATAGTAGCTGTCTGAGGTTTAGATCGAACTCCGCTCGCTAGAGTAGAGACACCGAGAGAGAGAGAGAGAGAGAGAGGACGAACCGACGAAAAACCAACAAGTGAATTATTTGATGTAATTACTGATATGGGATCCTTATTTTCTGAGTTCCTTTGTTTTCATAAATAAACACATAAACTGACACGTTGCCTCGACTCTCATTCACACGCACCTTGAAATGTGTCTCAGGATCGCCGCGGGAGGATGAGTCCCGACAACGCGACTGCGCGAACAGGTCCACGTCCCCCTAGATGCAAGCGTCCCCGCACGCCTGCGAAGGTTTCTTCTTTTGGATTAAACCGAGGTCGTAAGAGTCTGCAGCCGTGCCAGCAGCTCCGTGAGGCGACGGAGACACGGCGGCGCTTTGAGCTAAATGCTAACGTGCTGATGTTTAGCAGGAATAATGTTCACCATCTTAGTTTAGCGTGTTAGCATGCTAACATTAGCTAGTTAGCAGTGAACACAGAGAGCAGCTGAGGCTGATGGGAGCGTCAGCAGCTCTGCAGGTCAGAAGCCAAAGCGTCGGACGCGTTAACGTGTCGACCTGATGGCGGCGCTAGAGGGAAAGTCAGAGGATCAGCAGAGTTATTACAGTTCATCCTGAGGGGAGCGCGAACGATGAAGCACGTCTCATCGCCGTCCAGCAGCTGCTGAGGACAGACAGGCGTTAGCATCCAGAGAGCCGCTAATATGGCTAATAAAAATAGTCTTAACTCCAAAATTTAAACATTTTATTTTCGCTGAAAAGGTGATGAGCTAAAACATCAGGAGGTGTCAGGTGTGTATCAGGCCTTCACCTGTCGGTGTCAGAAGAATGAAGCTAAGATGAAGCTACAGCAGTTTGTTTCTTCTTCTCTCTGTGGTTGTTGAATATATCTGTCCTCTCTTCTGAGAAACTGACACCAAAACCTGAACTTTACTGTTTATTTTAAATTTTTACTTTTATTTTTATTTATTTTTTAATCGAGACTCCAAACTGGACCTGTTGGGGGGGAAAAAATGTGGATGCGATGTCGTTCAGTCCACAGGAAGAAGAAACAGACCAGACTACTGAATGAAAACAGAGGATTTAAGCTCCTTCACCAAACTCAGGTCAGGAGAGTTTATACTGAAGCTCCGAGGTTCAGCTCAGGAAGCCTGGAAAACTTTATTATCATTTCCAAAGAAGTTCCTCGGAAAGAACTCCGTAATTTGGTCCTAATTATTTTACGGATTCAGTTGGGAAACTTCCAGTTATTTTCGAATACTTTCAGGCGTCTAAGAAACGAGACAGTTTAAGGTTAGAAAGGAAAATCAAATAGATTTTTTTGTGATTTTTTGCCTTTATTAGACAGCTGCAGAGGGAGACAGGAAGGGGGGGGGGGACATGCAGCAAAGGGCCCCGGGTTGGAATCGAACCTGGGCCTTAATGGTACGCGCTCTACCGGGTGAGCTACCGGGCCCACTGTACCCGGCACGCAGCAGGCGCGGCTTAGTTTTAAGTTTGGAACAGTAAAATAAAGTTACCGGAAACTTTAATCCACTCAGAAATACATGGAGTTCAGGTTTAAATCAAACCAGTCTGTTCAGGTTTCTGGTTCCTGCCTACATGACGCTGCAGATCCTGGACCGTCCCTCTGCGTCCTCCAGGCCCCTCTTGTCCCGGACCAGCACGGCCTGGTTCCCGAAGCTGCTGTACCAGGCCGACTGGCTGCGGTTCAGGTAGGTGGAGGGGGGCGCCGCCTGCAGATCCTGCTGCTGCTGCTGCCAGATCAGCAGGGACGTGTCCCGGTACCGCAACCGAGCAAAGGCCTCCGACAGGGCCTTCTCTGCTAGGGGGGGACGTCCTGGACCAGGAGAACCAAGACCGGGAGGTTCCTCGGCGGCCTTCTGCTCCTCTACAGCAGCTGGATCACAGTCCGACATGGTGGAGATGTCAACGCTCCATAAACCAGCACGGTGACTGGAGAAACGTCCAGAAGCAGACTGGCCCGGCCCGGTCTGAACCAGCTCGGGTCCAGGTCCGTCTCAGTCATGTTCAGACACCTGAAGAATCCAGCTGGTCGTCTGATTCGTCAGCAGAACCTGATGGAACAAAACCAGGTCAGAGAGCCGTGAGTTTAAACTGGATCCAGTTCTAAAGCATTTGTTAATCCAGATCTCACACCGACACCAGGTCTACGCGTGAACCTTCAGTCCTGTCTGAGTCCTGACTGACGTGCGGACAGAAAGATCCTGTCAGGTACCGAATACCGGTGATAATGTTCTCGTTAAGGCCTGAATCAGACACGTTCAGTGACTCGGAGCAGGACGTGACTCGGAGCAGGAAGTGACTCCCGACTGGCCAAAGGTTCTCCGAGCGACGCTTCTTTGCTCCAACTTTTCGGACTTGCGGTAAAAAAACGTTCTATCAACGGTCCTGACTGATCTCGGCCTTCTGTAGGAGCTGCAGGGGAGTCCGGACCGGCCGGGTCACCGGGGGACGGAGGTCAGGCGGAGACGGCGAGTTGAGCGCGGGAACGTTTCGGGACGTTTGACAGAAACTGAGTAACGTGTTGGATGCAGAGGAGGAATGTGACTCAGTGCGTTTACACAAGTACACATTCGAGGTACTCGTACTTCCACTCGGCTCCGCCTCAGAGGGAAATACTGCACTTTTCACTGCATTCATCCGACAGCGTCAGTCACTTTCCTGTAAGATTTTTACACAAAACACATGAAGAATCTGGTGTTTGGTTATAAATTAAACTCTCAGCTGTTTATACAAGTTCAGCTGAGTCGATCAGTCGATTACTGTTTTGACGTTAGAAGTCGTTTCTCCTGTAAATCCCTTCCTGGCTGCAGATCTGCTGCTTTTCCTCTGAACGACTGTAATAACTGCGATGTTTGTTAATAACGTCGAGCTTCGGACCGTCGCTCGGACACGACGACGCGGCGAAGGCGTCGCTTTGGGCTCTGGGTCGATGGATCGATGGATGGATGGATGGAGAAAAGACTCGGCAGATGGATCCAGAATGAAAAGCATCATCAGCTGCAGTCCGATACAAACCGGTTCAACATGAGCTCCGGCTCCACCAGCTGCAGCAGCAACATCCTGCTTTCCATTAATGCACGAGGAATAATAACCTGATGACAGAATATATAACAGCACAGCAGCCGCAGGGACGCTGCACTGCTTTAACGCTTTAAGGATCCTGATCACACTCTCACACTTTCACTGTAACAGTGTTTACAGAGTGTGTGTCGGTGCTTTTACTGCAGTAACGGGCCTGACTACTTCCTGCAGCGCTGATGGTCTGATGTTAAACTCTGACATTAAAGAGCTGGTGAGGCGTTCAGGTGCAAAGACTTTAATGCTCAGGAGTTAAAGGTTCAGTAACTCGGGACTGACCCGGGTTAACTCGGTGCTGTGTGAACGTGTTTCGGACTCACGCTGGTTCATCGGGCTGCGGACCGCCTCCTCTTGTCCCTGTCGGCTCCCGTACTTTCACCGCACTGTCGGTCCTGCCGTTAAACTACCGGAGACTTTGCGTTCACGCAGACGGAGGAGCTAACGGCTGTTAGCCGCCTGGCAGCTAGCTGCTCGGACTGCTGACCCCCGCTCAATTTAAAGGCTTACAGCTAATCTGCTGCTAGCTCAGTTAGCTCCCGTTAGCTCCCCGAGTTAAACACATAGCTGACGTTTACCACCGGGGTGACGTCACTACACCGAAAGGTAAAACGTCAGAACATAAACTGTGACGTTTGATATCCTTTCTTCTGTTTTCTGTGACAGTTTAGCTGCTGTTAGCATCGTTAGCACGCCGTTGCTGTGCCGAAGCCGCCGCCGCCGCTGCATCCAATGGCAACGGTGTGTCTGCAAACCGGTCCGGGTAGGAACACACGACGCGGCGACAAAGGTTCCTCCGAGGCGGAAGAAGTCTCATCAGGTAGTAACACACTACAAAAATACTCGTTCAAAATCCTGCTGAAGTAAAAGTACTCATCCAAAAACAATATAATATTTGATGGTGTTTTATTTTAAACACGAGTCCTGCAAACCTCATTTTCTTACAACTAGTGGAGAGGAGTTTCGTCTGTAGTTCGGAAGGAAGAATAAGAGTTCGCTGCACAAGAAAGATGAAAAATGATATTTCAGAAAATATCTGAAACGAGTTAATTTGCATTAAAAACTGGTTTGAATTAGATTTAATTTAGACTTGAATCATATTTTACAGGCTGGTCACGTGTTTTGAATGTAAAATCATTGCGGCTGCCAGAGAAATGTAGAGCAGTTAAAGTGTAAAGCGGCAGGAAAATGAAGTGAAGTTCCTCAGCGTGGTAAAAGTACAGTGTTTGAGTAAATGTACTGCGTTACTTTCCACCACGGGGTCAAACTACAGTCTGATCTGCCAATCAGAAGCTAAGCTGCTCCCCTTCAGGGCTCGCCACAGCGAATCACGTGCCTCCGTCTAACCCTGTCCTCTGCGTCCTCTTCACTCGCACCAGTTAGCTTCATGTCCTCTCTCACTGCGTCCATAAACCTCCTCTCTGGTCTTCCTCTAGACCTCCTGCCTGGCAGCTCCAGCCTCAGCATCCTTCTACCAATATATTCACAGTCTGTCCTCTGAACACGTCCAAACCGCCTCGATCTGGCCTCTCTGACTTTATCTCCGAAACATCTAACACGAGCCGTCCCTCTGATGTCCTCGTCCCTGATCCTGTCCGTCCTCGTCCCTCTGATGTACCCTGATCCTGTCCGTCCTCGTCCCTCTGATGTCCTCGTCCCTCTGATGTCCTCGTCCCTGATCCTGTCCGTCCTCGTCCCTCTGATGTCCTCGTCCCTGATCCTGTCCGTCCTCGTCCCTCTGATGAACCCTGATCCTGTCCGTCCTCGTCCCTCTGATGTCCTCGTCCCTCTGATGTCCTCGTCCCTGATCCTGTCCGTCCTCGTCCCTCTGATGTCCTCGTCCCTGATCCCGTCCGCCTCGCCCCTGATCCTGTCCGTCCTCGTCCCTCTGATGTCCTCGTTCCTGATCCTGTCCGTCTCGTCCCTCTGATGTCCTCGTTCCTGATCCTGTCCGTCCTCGTTCCTCTGATGTCCTCGCCCTCTGATGTCCTCGTCCTGATCCTGTCCGTCCTCGCCTCTGATGTCCTCGCCCCTGATCCTGTCCGTCCTCGCCCCTGATCCTGTCCGTCCTCGTCCTCTGATGTCCTCGTCCTGATCCTGTCCGTCCTCGTCCTCTGATGTCCTCGCCCCTGATCCTGTCCGTCTCGTCCCTCTGATGTCCTCGCCCCTGATCCTGTCCGTCCTCGCCCCTGATCCCGTCCGTCCTCGTCCCTCTGATGTCCTCGTCCTGATCCTGTCCGCCTCGTCCCTCTGATGTCCTCGCCCCTGATCCTGTCCGTCTCGCCCCTGATCCTGTCCGCCCTCGTCCTCTGATGTCCTCGCCCCTGATCCTGTCCGCCCTCGCCCCTGATCCCGTCCGTCCTCGTCCTCTGATGTCCTCGCCCCTGATCCTGTCCGCCTCGTCCCTCTGATGTCCTCGCCCCTGATCCTGTCCGGCCCTCGCCCTCTGATGTCCTCGTTCCTGATCCTGTCCGTCCTCGTTCCTGATCCTGTCCGTCCTCGTCCCTCTGATGTCTCGCCCCTGATCCTGTCCGCCTCGTCCCTGATCCTGTCCGCCTCGTCCTCTGATGTCCTCGCTCCTGATCCTGTCCGCCTCGCCCCTGATCCTGTCCGTCCTCGTCCCTCTGATGTCCTCGTCCTGATCCTGTCCGTCTCGTCCTCTGATGTCCTCGTCCCTCCCAAAGAGGACCTCAGCATCTTCAGCTCTGCTGCCTCCAGCTCTGCCTCTTGTCTTTCCTTCAGCGCCGCTGTCTCTAAGCTGTATGACATCGCTGGTCTCGCCGCCGTCTCCAACACCTTTCCTTTCATTCCTGCTGAGACTCTTTTATCTCACGACACACCTGACGCTTTTCTCCACCCGCTCCAACCTGCTCGCACTCGCCTCTCCACCTCTTTTCCACAGTCTCCATCGCTCTGAACCGTTGACCCTAAGTACTTAAAGTCCTGCACCTTCTTCACCTCTGCTCCCTGTGACCTCACCGTCCCACCTGGGTCCCTCTCATTGACACACCTGTATTCTGTCTTACTGCGGCTGAGCTTCGTTCCTCTGTTTTCCAGAGCAGAGGTGGAGGTCCTCCACCTGCTCCACCTGCTCTCGCTACAGATCACAGCGATGAGTCTACAGTTGGAGGTGTTTGCTGAGGCCGAGCTCTCCCTTCGCCGCCGCTCGGCTGTGTTTTTACTGTAGCGTTTTCTTGCAGATGCGTGCGGAGGGTTTCGTGCCGGTCTGTGTGTTCTGCAGGTTATCCGAGCCGAGGCCGGTCCGGACCGCGTGCTGCGTTTAGCCTGGACCGGGTCCGGTCCGCTGGGCCGGATGCGAGCAGCCGATACTCCGCGTGTGCGGTTTGTTGCGTGAGGCAGGTGTGATGACGATGGTTTGATGTCTGACGGCGTGCTCGTGTGAACTGGCTGTTTGTGGTCCGAGCAGCGCAGCCGCAGAGACGCTGGATCCCACGTCCCACGATGCACCTGGAGAGCGTCTCCCCGCAGGTGCACGGCCCCGTCAGCCAGACTGCCGCTGCGTTCACGTCGCGTGTGCTGGACGCAGGAGGCGACAGTGACATCAGACAGGAAGCTGTTACAGTATCGGCGACGAATATGAAAACCATTTTGGACTTTAGTGAAACTTTGTTAAAGCAGCGTGTAAATGTCACGTGTGTGTAGTTTGTTGTAGTTTGTTGCAGTTTGTTGCAGTTTGTTGTGTGTTTTTCAGTCACGTGAAGCCTCTAGTTAATGCTAATGTTGCGCTGACCTGAGGTCAGGAACTAAATGTAGAAGTGGCAGCTTTTCAGGTGAGTTTCAGTTTGAAAGCCCTGTTTGTTGATATTTACTCGTACCTCTGCTCCTGCTGTGCTCTCAGTACTGACTGCTTATTACTCTGTACACACTGATCACCAGCCGGTAACACACTGTGCTCTAAACACTGACTTTACACTTAAACCCACCTGGTACCTCACCTGTCTCACCTGTGTTAGATGTTTTAAATGTTTTGCTCAGTGCTTCTGTTCCTGAGTGCGCCGACGTAAAGACGAGCTGCTGAAACAAAGAGTTTCCCCTCGGATCAATAAAGTGATTCTGATTCTTAAACGAACTAGTGTGTGTGTGTGTTCAGTGTGTGTGTGTGTGTGTTCAGTGTGTGTTAGTGTGTGTGTTAGTGTGTGTGTTAGTGTGTGTGTGTTCAGTGTGTGTGTGTGTTAGTGTGTGTGTGTGTGTGTTCAGTGTGTGTGTGTGTTAGTGTGTGTGTGTGTGTTAGTGTGTGTTAGTGCGTGTGTGTGTGTGTGTTCAGTGTGTGTGTGTGTGTGTGTTCAGTGTGTGTGTGTGTGTTCAGTGTGTGTTAGTGTGTGTGTGTGTTAGTGTGTGTGTGTGTGTTCAGTGTGTTAGTGTGTGTGTGTGTGTGTGTATTCAGTGTGTGTGTGTGTGTTCAGTGTGTGTGTGTTGTGTGTGTGTGTGTGTGTGTGTTCAGTGTGTGTGTGTGTGTTAGTGTGTGTTCAGTGTGTGTGTGTGTGTTGTGTGTGTGTTCAGTGTGTGTGTGTGTTCAGTGTGTGTGTGTGTGTTCAGTGTGTGTTAGTGTGTGTGTGTTCAGTGTGTGTTCAGTGTGTGTTCAGTGTGTGTGTGTGTGTGTGTGTTCAGTGTGTGTGTGTGTGTGTGTGTGTGTGTGTGTGTGTGTGTTCAGTGTGTGTGTGTGTGTGTGTGTGTGTGTGTGTTCAGTGTGTGTGTGTTCAGTGTGTGTGTGTGTGTTCAGTGTGTGTTAGTGTGTGTGTGTGTGTGTGTGTGTGTGTTCAGTGTGTGTGTGTGTGTGTGTGTGTGTGTGTGTTCAGTGTGTGTGTGTGTTCAGTGTGTGTTCAGTGTGTGTGTTCAGTGTGTGTGTGTGTGTGTGTGTGTTCAGTGTGTGTGTGTGTTCAGTGTGTGTTCAGTGTGTGTGTTCAGTGTGTGTTCAGTGTGTGTTCAGTGTGTGTGTGTGTGTGTGTTCAGTGTGTGTGTGTGTGTGTGTGTGTTCAGTGTTTTTCCAGCCTCTCTCTGAACAGCTGACAGCAGAAGAAGAAGGCCAGCAGATCTATTTATAGCAGAGTCCCTCAGAGTCTCAGACCTGATCTGTCACAGTCCTGCAGCGCTGCACGCCGTCTCACCACCGACGCCTCCACCGGACCGTCCTCCGTCCTCCGTCATGCCCAGCAGCCAGGCCCGGTGCCGGGCCAGAGACCGGAACAACGTCCTGAACCGGCCTGAGTTTCTGTCCCTGAACCAGCCCCCCCGCAGGGAGCAGGGGGCGGGGGAGGGGCGGGGGGGTGGCGGTCCAAGGAGAGCCGCCTTCAGACAGCAGAGTCAGCAGGAGGACGCTGGAGCGAGGTAAGGCTCCGCCCACTGACATCATAGCTCACATTTAGAGTCCGAACAGACCCGCAGATCCTGATCCTGAACCAGGACCCACAGCGCTCAGTTTTAAAGTTTGTCCTGTAAACTTCTCAGTTCATTTCAGGATTCTATAACAACCAGAAACCCGATCCCGAGTCCACTTTTAACTTTAGTTCCTTAGCGCTGGCCTGCTGATGCAGTCCAGGACGGGTTCACACCGAACCCACTTCTCCCAGGTAGGAAGTGACATGTAGAGTCTCTGATCCTGGTCCAGGACTTATTTCCCTTTAGAGAAAATCCACTAATTCTGTCTCAGAAACGCCAAAAATCTGTGACGTCGCCTGAGACTCTGATGAGACTCTCTACGTCGCGTTCAGGGACAGGTGCGTGCAGGTGACGGGGACAGGTGCGTGCAGGTGACAGGGACAGGTGCGTGCAGGTGACAGGGATGCGTGCAGGTGACGGGGACAGGTGCGTGCAGGTGACAGGGACGCGTGCAGGTGACGGGGACAGGTGCGTGCAGGTGACGGGGACAGGTGCGCAGGTGACGGGGACAGGTGCGTGCAGGTGACAGGGACGCGTGCAGGTGACGGGGACAGCTGCGTGCAGGTGACGGGGACAGCTGCGTGCAGGTGACGGGGACAGCTGCGTGCAGGTGACGGGGACAGGTGCGTGCAGGTGGAACAACAGGAAGTCAGTTACTGTAGTTTGTCAGCAGGTGGAGCTGCAGCAGCGACTCCCAGCTGATGGAGGAGATCAAGATGCAGACCTGAACTCTCAGACACGAAACACGTTCAGTGCGACTCCATGGCAACGTTATGCTTCCTGTTTACATCCCCAGAGCATTATGGGAACTGTAGTTCCAAAACTCAGAGCATAGTTACTCCCAAAATAGAAGTACGGCAAAGAATAATAACAGGAGTTCGGGGGAGTTCATTTCAGACATCAGCGTTTAATCACCTGAAAATAAGAAGCGCTGTGTTTCCGTCACCTTAGAATCAGCCTTTATATCTGCAGAGGGAGCGGGTCCCCTTCCACGGAGGCCGCCATGTTGCGCCGCCATGTTGCTACAGGAGCCCAGAACGGACAAACCAGACACCGGCTCCACAGAGGGCCGTTATCGAGTTTCGCTTCACCGCAGTTCCTCCTCCACGCCTGGAAGGGGAGGGCGAGGCGGCGGCGCCACGTGGCTGCAAACTGCAGTTTCACCGCCAGAGGCCGCTAAACGCTCCACGCCGGACGCTTCAGTACAGCTCTGATCTATGTGAGGCCACTAAATGAATTTACTAATAAAGTTGTAACTCGTCCTGCAACAGAACTGTTTCGCAGTTATTTATGTGGACGAAGGAACACCAAAACCTTTCAGACCAAACGTGAATAATCGGTGCAAATAAATCGCACGTCAATTTAAAAATTCGAGCCCGTCTATCTCTATGCGCCGATCCACACCCGAAGTCCGAAACTCCCGCATTTCGACGTGCAGTTTTGTTTTTTTCGCAGCTGTTTTCGAATTTCGGATTCTGATAAAAAACGAGCCAACCAATAAAATCATGACTTTAGCTGACGCGATCAAAGAGCGGACCGGCGGCGGAAGCGTTCGAGCTCACTGGCTCCACCGAGCGCCGGCTTTTACAATCTGATCAACGCAGTCCCGTCGTGAATGAATGAAGCTCAGCATTTACATTCATTACAGTAACACTGGCGCCACCCGGAGGACACGCGATTGTATACACCGGAGCCCGCTCCAGCGTGGAGCGTTCAGGAGCAGCTGTCGGCAGAAATGTAACATTCATAAGTGCGTTTTCATCAGCGTTTAGTCGCCTGAAGATAAGAAGCGCTGAGTTTCCGTCACCTTAGAATCAGCCTTTATATCTGCAGAGGGAGCGGGTCCCCTTCCACGGAGGCCGCCATGTTGCGCCGCCATGTTGCTACAGGAGCCCAGAACGGACAAACCAGACACCGGCTCCACAGAGGGCCGTTATCGAGTTTCGCTTCACCGCAGTTCCTCCTCCACGCCTGGAAGGGGAGGGCGAGGCGAGCGGCGCTCACGTGGCTGCAAACTGCAGTTTCACCGCCAGAGGCCGCTAAACGCTCCACGCCGGACGCTTCAGTACAGCTCTGATCTATGTGAGGCCACTAAATGAATTTACTAATAAAGTTGTAACTCGTCCTGCAACAGAACTGTTTCGCAGTTATTTATGTGGACGAAGGAACACCAAAACCTTTCAGACCAAACGGGAATTATCGGTGCAAATAAATCGCACGTCAATTTAAAAATTCGAGCCCGTCTATCTCTATGCGCCGATCCACACCCGAAGTCCGAAACTCCCGCATTTCGACGTGCAGTTTTGTTTTTTTCGCAGCTCTTTTCGAATTTCGGATTCTGATAAAAAACGAGCCAACCAATAAAATCATGACTTTAGCTGACGCGATCAAAGAGCGGACCGGCGGCGAAGCGTTCGAGCTCACTGGCTCCACCGAGCGCCGGCTTTTACAATCTGATCAACGCAGTCCGTCGTGAATGAATGAAGCTCAGCATTTACATTCATTACAGTAACACTGGCGCCACCCGGAGGACACGCGATTGTATACACGGAGCCCGCTCCAGCGTGGAGCGTTCAGGAGCAGCTGTCGGCAGAAATGTAACATTCATAAGTGCGTTTTCATCAGCGTTTAGTCGCCTGAAGATAAGAAGCGCTGAGTTTCCGTCACCTTAGAATCAGCCTTTATATCTGCAGAGGGAGCGGGTCCCCTTCCACGGAGGCCGCCATGTTGCGCCGCCATGTTGCTACAGGAGCCCAGAACGGACAAACCAGACACCGGCTCCACAGAGGGCCGTTATCGAGTTTCGCTTCACCGCAGTTCCTCCTCCACGCCTGGAAGGGAGGCGGCGGCGGCGCTCACGTGGCTGCAAACTGCAGTTTCACCGCCAGAGGCCGCTAAACGCCCACGCCGGACGCTTCAGTACAGCTCTGATCTATGTGAGGCCACTAAATGAATTTACTAATAAAGTTGTAACTCGTCCTGCAACAGAACTGTTTCGCAGTTATTTATGTGGACGAAGGAACACCAAAACCTTTCAGACCAAACGGAATTATCGGTGCAAATAAATCGCACGTCAATTTAAAAATTCGAGCCCGTCTATCTCTATGCGCCGATCCACACCAAGTCCGAAACTCCGCATTTCGACGTGCAGTTTTGTTTTTTCGCAGCTCTTTTCGAATTTCGATTCTGATAAAAACGAGCCAACCAATAAAATCATGACTTTAGCTGACGCGATCAAAGAGCGGACCGGCGGCGAAGCGTTCGAGCTCACTGGCTCCACCGGCGCGGCTTTTACAATCTGATCAACGCAGTCCCGTCGTGAATGAATGAAGCTCAGCATTTACATTCATTACAGTAACACTGGCGCCACCCGGAGGACACGCGATTGTATACACCGGAGCCCGTCTCCAGCGTGCACAGGCGAGTGTGGGTTTGTTACGCTGAAGACTCCGTGACGACGATGAATCGATGATTCTGTGCGAGGCTTTAATTTTCAGCGGAGCGCGAATATTCGTGTCGGACTCGGTGTGAAAGGTCTGAACGCGAAAAGTCATCAACGGATACTCTGCATTTTCATTTCGTCCCCCGTGTGAAAAGAGCTGTATTCAGTTACAAACAAAGAAAGACATTCGGAGACGAATGCAACGCTTTTACTTTATCCCGGAGTTTCTTTTAGAGGCGTTTCTGTCCGGTTTTAACTGTATTTACATTATTTACAGTCGTGAATTAGCGGGAATCATACGTGCTCTTTATTTCCATTATAAAACACTCTGACCCGTCTCTGTCCTGGACTCACTCCTGTTCTGGTCTCTCTGTCCTCAGGGGGTCGAGGGACTCCTCAGAGGGGGGCTCAGCAGCCGATGGGGGGGTGAAGGAGGCGTCTCGCTGGCCGGAACAGGACTGTATGCAGCTGAATCCGTCGTTTCGAGGCATCGCCATCAACTCTCTGTTGGCCATCGACATCAGCCTGTCGAAGCGTCTGGGCGTGTGCGTGGGGTCCCACGGCTCCGGGGCCCCGATGCGCTCCATGGTGACCCTGCTGGCCCTCAGCGGACACGCCCTCCCCTGGCTCTGTGGGACTCTGATCTGTCTGTGGAGGAGCAACACGCTGGCTGGACAGGAAGTCCTCGTCAACCTGCTGCTGGGTGAGAAACTAAACATCACAGGGGGAGGCGGGGGAGGAGGCCCTCTCTGAGCCCGTCGTTAATTTAACTCCTCGTTCAGGACGCCATGTTAACCCTGGTGACAGGATCTGTAACAGACGTTCAGCAGGACAGAGACCAAAGCCTCCCCGGGGGGGGCGCCGGAGAGCTGAAGGGGAGGCCAAGATACCGCAGGAGGTGGATCTGAGTCCGAGTCTTAACTCAGGTCTGAACTCACGTTGAATCGTTCAGCGCGACTCGCTCTTCCAGAGATCGTCGTCTCTGACGTGCGTCCTGAATAAACTTAGACGCCAGAGAGAAGGCGGCTGCAGAACCCGCCTCCCCTGCAGACAGACAGTCCACCGGGCTTCTGAACTGATGGTGTGTTCAGGTGCTGCTCTGCTGTCCAACATGTCACCTGTCTCTCTCTCTCTCTCTCCCGCAGCTCTGATCCTGGATCTGATGACGGTCGCCGGTATGCAGAAGTTGGTCAAACGCCGAGGACCGTGGGATTTCCCTCCTGGGTTTTTGGACTATGTTGCCATGGATACGTATTCTTTCCCAGCAGCCCACGCCAGCCGAGCCGTCATGGTCTCCAAGTTCCTGCTGAACCACCTGGTGCTGGCGGTCAGTGGGTTTATCGTTATTATCGTTAGTGTTGTTCAGGTTCTGACCTCAGACCAGACATTCAGTACAGGTAGAACTTGTGTTTCCGACTGTTATTAATGAAAAGTTGCTAAAACCTGCACTAACACACTAGAGGACATCATGCACTCCTTCCCGCTGTGTGATGTCATCACAGGTAGAACCAAAACCCGGAGATAAAGTGTGTGAGGTCAGAGAGACGCTGGAAACTTTACTTTACAGAAGTGTTGGTGCAGCTCTAATATCCCATAAAAGTTTAAAAAACATTTTCTCTAAATGAAGCGAAACAAAGCCCGACTGACTCAAACTTTATCGATCATCATCTCATCTACAAACATCTGATTTGACTGTAAGTTCACAAACCGTTGATGTGCGTGGAACGCCGAACTTTTCTAAACTACACAATAAATCAAGTTGAGTCATTCAGATCGGCGATGAGTCGCTTTCACTCAGGTTTCTGTCTGGCTGCTGATTGGTCGACTGAACATGCTGCTTTCAGAGCTTCGTAAAAGTGTAAATACTGTAGTGTATATATACTGTGTGTATATACACACTACAGTATATATACTGTGTGTATGAAGTGTGTCGGTGTGGAGTCCGGCCTCCACGAGCCTCCAGAGCAGCTTCAGGGCTGCTGGAGTCTGAGGAGCGCCTCCTCCACCAGCTGCTCCCTCAGTTATCAGAATCAGAAACACTTTATTGATCCCCGAAGGGAAACTCTTAGTTACAGCAGCTCGCCTTCACGTCAGCGCACACAGGAGGAAGTACTAACAAACGATATGATGCACTATAAACACTATAAAACAGGTCAGAAAATACATTAAGTATCATGTCGGTATAAGTATAAGATAAACTAAGTGTCGAGTACCAAGTGGGTTTACCGGTTGGTGATGAAAGTACAGTATAAATACAATGTCACTAAATATGTAATAAGTAATAGTAATGAGCAGAGGTGCATGTGCTGTCGAGAGTAATGGAGGTTTATAATATCAATAACAATAAATAATAAAAACTAACATGGGAAAACTAAATATTGCACGATTATTATTAATTATTGCAGAGATGTTAATGATCAATGTCCAGTTTAGTGACTTCGGGTCAGACAGACTGACACTTAGAGGGAGGAGTTAAAGAGTCTGATGGCCACAGGCAGGAATGACTTCCTGTGGCGCTCTGTGGTGCATTGTGGGGGGATGAGTCTTCCGCTGAAGGCGCTCCTTTGCTTGACCAGCACGAATAGCACGTTATACATCCAGCCTTTATTAAGCAGCTCGTCTCTCTGAGGTCGGACACACCTGAGTGCAGCAGGTAGAGACACCAGCTGAAGGACAGACGGCAGCAGAGACAGACGTCCCCACGCAGATCTGAAGGTTTATATTAAACCATCTGGTCTGATGGAGACGCTGCTGCAGAGCGCCGTCTGACACCCGACACCTTCCACAGGTGCGACGCCGGGCCGAGGTCAGGTGACCGATCCTCCCCGAGCACCGAGGCAGCTGGTGTTTCTGTTATTCAGGTGTTTCCTGTAGTCTGCATGTGTGTGAGTTCCTTCAACCTGAGTTCTTAATGTTTTCTGATGTTAAATTGATCTTTAAGCTCCCACCTGCACAGGTGAAGCTCGCTGACGGTTAGCTGCAACCTGAAGAAATGTTGGTAAAATTATGAGCAGGGAAATTATTGAGAAAAGTAAAACACATGTAAATATGACAAAATAAAATCAATATGTTTCGCATCATCACAATCATGTGATCAGCTGTCAGCCAATCAGATGAGAACTGATCACGTTGTGTATTTCAAAATAAGAGCTGGAATTATCTGGATAACTTCATGTTAGTCTGGATCAGATAAACCAGTTCTGAAGATCAGGACCCTGGTCTCAGTCATTGTAGTAATAAAGTCTGCCTGTCCTCCAGGTGCCCCTGAGGATCCTGCTCTACCTGTGGGCCGTCCTGGTGGGCGTGTCCCGGGTGCTGCTGGGTAAACATCACCTGTCAGACGTCGGCTGTGGATTCGCTCTCGGCTTCCTGCACTTCAGTCTGGTGGAGTCCGTTTGGCTGGACTCTGCTACCTGCCAGACCCTCATCTCCATCGGCACGCTGCGCTGGACTCCGCTGGTTTAGATCGGACCGGTCTGAACTGGTTCAGCTGGGTGTAAGACCGGTCTGTCTGGACTCACCTATAACGGCACACATTGGACGCATTTTTTAAAACTGGTTTGGATTGATGTAAAACTGCAAGTCCATTTTGACAAAGTAAACTGGTTTGGACTGGTTTGGACTGGTCCTGCTGGACTCTGTTAGCTGAACTCATCTCCATCAGTGTGCTACACTGGATGTTACAGGTCACCTCAGGCGAGAAACGGACTCTTTCAGTCAGAGCGTTAGCGTTAGCTGCTTTCATGTAGAAAGTAGCCCTGCAGTAACAGTTAGCTAACGTCAGCAGGAGTCTGCTGAGGGAGTCGGGAAAGGACCTGCTTCACATAGTGGTCTGGCTGATGTGGTTCAGCTGCCGTTTAACGTCTGTACAGCAGAAACTACAGGAAGCGACTGAATGTGTGTGTGTGTGTGTGTGTTTCTGTGTGTGTGTCTCGGGTTTCTCTTGCTGAGCGCTTTTGTTTCAGACTCGGTTTAAATTAAAAGTAACTTGAAAAGAAAATCTGTGGTGAGATGTTTGACATTTTTCATCAACGAATAAAAACTAAACGATGTGAAAACGGACGAATGAACAAACTCAAAAACTCAGAGTTGATTTCTGCGTTTGTATTAATGTGTCTGTCGGTGATGCAAGCTAACGCTACAAAACAGCTGGAACAAACTACGGCTCAGACGTTCTCGTCTTTACACATTTAAAAACTTGCTGAGACAAACAGGTTTGAAACTCAGGTGTCGTATTTCCGCTCAGGGCGGACGTGTTTTCATCTGGAAGGTTTCTGTTTGGCTCAAGTGTGAACAGCTGATATGTTTGGCCCAATCAAAGTCCTGAAGAAGTTCAAGTCAAAGTCTGTAAAGTGGACGGACTGAAGGACGACAACAACCGTTTTAACAGAGGAGGAACAGAAGAAGAAGCTGATGCAGACCACAGAAGAAGAAACGGCCGACGCAGAACAGGAGTGTGGACGTGATATATAACAATTACACATTAATACATCGATAATAATAATCCAATCATATGTAGCCTAATAATATAACAGTCACAGGGGACATTTTACTGCATAATGACCTGCTTTTTGGCGGTGTCGTCCCGCATTCGTCCAGGAGCGTTCTATCGTAGAAAAGGTTTCAGTCGTGGTCGTCTGGACGCTGTTTTCAGAATCAAGACGTTTCGGCTCCCATCCGGAAGTCATTCTCAACTGTGAAAATGGTCTGAGAACTCAGAAATTTAAGCTACTCTGTTACATAAGCCCCGCCCTCAGGGAGGAGTCTACCTGAGTATCTGTTGATTAGCTAGTTTCACCTGAAACTGACCTAATAGTTTCCATGATGGCCCAGTAATCAGTAATCAGGCCTGTTGTTTTCTGGCTGCACCTCCCTCATCACTGTTCAGTACCTGATTAGCATGTGATTGGCTTGACCACGGTGTTAACACACTGTGGTAAACTTTGGGCAGGTTGAATCTCAGACCACCATTTCTGTTCAAAGAGGGGTTTTCTTTTTTCACAAAAACGGCTTCTTTGACTCCTCTTTCAACCCAACTCTTCTCTCTACTTAGACTCTTCACCTCGCCGTCTTCAGACGTGCGGTTTGTAGCTTTTAGATGCAAACGCACGGCGCTCTGCGATCCCGAGTTAGCGTGTCGTCTGTGCTGATAAAGTCTTTTGTGAAGCGGCTGTTTGGTCTCGCCTATGTACCGCTCTTTGCAGTTTTCCTCACTGCACTGAATGGAGTAAACTACATCGCTCTGTTTCTGTGTGGGCATCTTGTCCTCAGGGTAACCAGGCAACACTTTAAGACAGAAACTCGTTCACCCTAAGGACAAGATGCCCTCTTGATTCTGAAAACAGTGTCCAGATGACTACGACTGAAACCTTTTCTATGACCTGCTTTTTGATACTTTAACTCAAGGATTCATTTGAGAAGTGGGGGGGTCAAAAAGTGTGCGTGTAGAGTGTCTTTGTAGCGGTAAATAGACCAGAAACTTCAAATGAACAAATATCAATTTGCATGAATTTTCACAGGAACAAGTAGCCTAACAGCAAAGCCACCTGAGCTTCCGTTGCAGTGTGAAGTTCCACGAAAAGCAGCATGAAAAGATAGTTTGGCACATCCAGCCGTCTGCTCTGGTTACCGGCTTCAGTCATTTTAAACGTTTCCACGTGCGCAGTAATGTCACAGCAAATATTAAAGCAGCGAAACTAAACACTGTAGTTCTAAACTTCACAGGACAGAAACTCCAGAGGAAACTAACGTAGCTTCTGAAATACAGTTTTAGACAGCTGTGCTCAGCAGGGCGGCGGCTTCACTCCAGTTTCTCTGAACCCGGACTGCGTGTGAAGAACACAGGACATTAATAAACATCAGATCCTGATCTGTCTGCGTGTCGGGAGATTTAAATGATCAATGAAGTTACGCTGCTGAGCCGCGTCCGTAAATGCGCACAGCGTCTCTCTTAATGGAGGAGAGCTTCACCCTATTTCACCCACCCGCCACCCATCCGCTATTAATCAGTGTTCGTTTTAATGACCCGGCCCAGCAGGTCCGCGGATGGATAACAAACTGGACTGGACCAAGAACACTCTGTTTACAGGAAGGGCCAGAGCCGCCTCTGTTTCCTGAGGAGGCTGAGGTGCTTCAACATCTGCCGGACGATGCTGAGGATGTTTTATGAGTCTGTGGCGGCCGGTGCTGTCCTGTATGCTGTTGCATGCTGGGGCAGCAGGCTGAGGGTAGCGGACGCCAACAGACTCAACAAACTGACCCGTAAGGCCGGGGACATCGTGGGGGCGGAGCTGGACTCTCTGGCGGTGGTGTCAGAGAGGAGGACGCTGGGTAAACTACACGCCATCTTGGACGGCGTCTCCCACCCGCTCCATGACGCGCTGGTCAAACAAAGGAGCGCCTTCAGCGGAAGACTCATCCCCCCACAATGCACCACAGAGCGCCACAGGAAGTCACTCCTGCCTGTGGCCATCAGACTCTTTAACTCCTCCCTCTAAGTGTCAGTCTGTCTGACCCGAAGTCACTAAACTGGACACTGATCATTAACATCTCTGCAATAATTGAAAATTGTGCAATATTTTGTGTTAATACTCCCGTGCAATATTTTAGTTTTCCCATGTTAGTTTTTCTTATTTATTGTTATCGATATTATATACCTCCATTACTCTCGACAGTACATGCACCGCTGCTTATTACTTATATTATTACATTGTATTATTATACTTTACTATCACCATCAACCAGTAAACCCACTTGGTACTTCACACTTAGTTTATCTTATACTTATACCGACCTGGTACTTCATTTACTTTCTGACCTGTTTTATAGTTTTATAGTGTATCATATTGTTTGCTAGTACTTCCTCCTGTGTGCGCTGACGTAAAGGCGAGCTGCTGTAACAAAGAGTTTCCCTTCGGGGATCAATAAAGTATTTCTGATTCTGATTCTGAACCGCTAACACCAAGTTCAACAGGCTAACCTGCATCATAAACAGTGAAGCAACATAAAAGTTGCAAAACTTACAGCTTCCAAGTTTAAAGTTGTAACGTTATCGGTCCGTCCTTGAGCTTCTGTTTTGAAGCGAATCCTGGTTTTAAGTTACTGGCCCTCGTTGAGAATCCCGAAGCTGGTTAGGGCACTCATTTAAGAGTTCGTGCTTTGCTCGCTTCCAAAACTTCGTGTTACTGGAGTTGGCGTCAGCAAGGAAATAAAACGGCAAACAGCGAGGTAGGCCTAGATTCACTCCTTTGATTGGATCAAAATGTAAATCTTCCCGTTTTATGTTTCCCGCTTTATTTTACCTGAAGTCTCAGAGTGGACGGGAATGACTGAAACATCTTTTTACCGTAAGTGTTGCAATAAAGGGGCATCTGTTTGTGGATTCAGTGATTCGCGGCTTAAAGATAACATGGCACAGGGGCGTAAAGTACTTCCGGTGCCCATACTACCCATAAGTTTGCTGATAATACTTTGTAATGGTCGCCTAGTCCACCTTTGAATGGCAGCTGTGATGGTAAACATGTTATTTGCTTGTCTAATATTTTCCCTCACATATTTAAAATGCTGTTCTATCAGTGGCCTGTTTTTATTTATTTATATATATATAATCTAAAAAACACAACTTTGTCCTTCACCCTCCGCGGGTGGTCTCATCCTTCGATCTCGGGTCCTCTACCAGAAGCCTGGGAGCTCGAGGGTATGTGGGTATATCGTATATGTATGTATATATGTACATATATGTATGTATGTATATATATATATTTATGGATATATATGTGTAAGTATGTATGTATATATATGTATGTACATATATGTAAGTATGTATATATGTGTATGTGTGTATATACATATATGTATGTATATATGTATATGTATATACACATGTATACACATATATGTATGTGTATATATGTATGAATACATACACATATGTTTGTATGTACGTATATATAGAAATGTACATATATGTTTATATATGTATATATATATATATACACGTATATGTATGTATATATGTGTGTATGTATAGAAATGTACATATATGTGTATATATCTAAGTACGTATATATGTATATATCTACGTGTATATATATATACTCACACGGATTCTAAATATTGACTTTTATTATTATTGTTTCTTCTCAGATGTATTAAGTAGTCTTTGTGGAACGCGCAGACATGATTTCTAAACAGGTTTTTTGGATTATATGTCGGGATACTTACCGGACCACAGCAAGACGAGACCCCTGTTCTAACGGACTGCGGTGAGATCGTTGGTTCTTCTTCACTTGTTGCACTGCCGAGGACATTGTGTATAATATTTGTAAGTGTTGTGTTTGTTCTCTGCTTTTTCAAGCCTGTCACCTTGATCCACACTTCTACATCACTGCAGCCCGATTCACCGCTGTTACATTGATCTCTGAATTAGATTCAAATCTTTTAACTTTTCTCTGGAAATCCACACACACACACGTTTGTGAAGCTATCCTTGTTAGGACATTGCATTGACTTCCATTCATTGTGTACATCCTAACACAAACCCCGACCCCGACCTGAACCAGGACCTCAGACATGACGTTTTGCCTCATTAGCACCGGCTTCGGTCCCGACAAGGTCAGTGTTTATGAAGGTCCCCAACAGGTAACAAAAACGTGCCCACGCACACACAGGTTGTAGTCAAAAAACTTTATTTACAAATAACTGACAAAAGAATCCTTCCAAACATTATTGATCTTGTCGTTTCTCAGTCAGCTGATTGAAGTTTCTGGAAACAGTTTGAGACGTGATGATGATGATGAAGAACAGCTGCTGTATCAAACGTTCCACCAGGACAGAGAGTCAGTGAACGCAGCAGAGCCACAAACACACACACAGGACTGTCAGACGACAATAAATACAAAACTGTCACTCAAACGGCTGCCTAGCAACGCAAATCTGATGTCACACTTTCGTTCCGATTCAGAACTTCAGAGAGTTTATAAACTAGATTTATAGAAAATAATTTGTTTATTTTATTTGGTTTTAATTAGTTTGCTGATTTTCCTCCTCGGCCTGTAAAAACTCTTCTGCGTCTCTGCAGGAGAAAATAACGCTGATGATGTCATAGTGACGTCGCGTCATTGCAGACTAAAAAAATGGACCTGATTATTGATTATGAGCTTCCTGTTGACTTGTTTCTGTTGGTAACTTGACGGTATATTTTTTAGATTTCTTTGAACATACGATGGTTGGTTTTTGGGAAAAACAACTTCAAGTTGGGGATTAAAAGGCTTTTCGAGCTTCCTGCAGTCAACTGAACAGATGTGCGGTGCATTCATGGACCTACCGGAAGATCTGTATCTTTAGGTTTGAGCTTGAATAATGGAAATGATTATTATAATGTATGAAGAAGCTGTGCACCATCAGGAATTCACTAATGGATTTTACACTTAAATATTTATTACTTCAGTCTTTTCCTGTTTGGATAATTCTAACAAAAACTACGTAAATAAAATCTTTCAGAGAAGGGAAATGATTTTGTCCCCTGAACTACTGGAATTCTTTTAATGTGAAAGGGAGGAAGTGATGAACTTGCATTAATAGCAAACTAAAATGTGATCAAATATAAAAGAGGGAATTAAAACTGAACTGTGATCAGAAATGATTTAATAAGATCTGGGTTGTAAAACTCGTCCTCACTCAAAAATCAGCTGATTTTACTCATTTTCCTTCAGTGTGAAGAGACTGAAGTGGTTTTTGGTCTGAAACCGGGACACCGTGGGACCTGGTCTGACTGTGTGTTCATGGCTCTGCGTGTGTTCACATCAGACAGATGACGTCAAACTGATTCTGTGTTTATGTGGACTATCAGTGATAACCTGTGTGTAGTTAAACCAGGACAGTTCAGGTTCTGGACCCGTGAGTCTCCTTCAGTCTAACAGTCACTCCTCCACAGTTTGATGGTTTTGTCGTTTTCCAGAGCGGCTGAAGCGATGATGTTTTCTGTCGGATGACAGGCGGTCGAGATCACCACGTCTACACGGAGACACAAAGACACTCGAGTTAGAGACAACAACAGCTGCTTCCTGTTATCAACAAGTTTTACGGCTGTCCTGCCGTCCGCTCAGAGACCAGAACCTCTTCTCCTTTTACAGCAGCAGCTAAATGTCCATGCCATATAGATCTGAAAAGTTAGGACAGGGTCAGGGACTAGGAGACGGGGTCAGGGACTAGGAGACAGGGTCAGGGACTAGGAGACGGGGTCAGAGACTAGGAGACGGGGTCAGAGACTAGGAGACGGGGTCAGAGACTAGGAGACGGGGTCAGGGACTAGGAGACGGGGTCAGGGACTAGGAGACGGGGTCAGGGACTAGGAGACAGGGTCAGAGACTAGGAGACGGGGTCAGAGACTAGGAGACAGAGTCAGGGACTAGGAGATGGGGTCAGAGACTAGGATACAGGGTCAGAGACTAGGAGACAGAGTCAGGGACTAGGAGACAGAGTCAGGGACTAGGAGACAGGGTCAGGGACTAGGAGACGGGGTCAGGGACTAGGAGACAGTGTAAGCTAGGTCAGAGTCATGTTGAGAGGTTAAAGGTCATACCCGTGTGTCCTTGTAGTTTCTGAACGATCTCTTTGGTCTGAAGGTTCCAGATGTAAACCATGCTGTCCTCAGAGCCCGACACGATCCACTGAAACACAGAGGTCAAAGGTTAAACCACCTGACCCTGAGAAACAGCTACCTGTGCTCAGTGTTTAACCCTCACCTTCCCTCCTGTGACAGAGAAGTTGGCGAAGATGCAGTACTTCTCATTCTTATGGCCGGTGTACGTCTTCAAACACTGAAAACACCGAGAGGAGAGAGACGGGAGATTACACTACTGAAGACAGAGAGACAGAGACAGAGAGAGAGACAGACAGATACAGAGAGACAGACAGATACAGAGACAGACAGATACAGAGAGACAGACAGATACAGAGAGACAGACAGTACCTTCCCCTTGCTGTAGTCCCACAGCTTCAACGTGCTGTAAACCGGAGAATACAGAGTTAGCTGTATGAACAACACAAACACATGCAGGGCAGCTAACAGTCAGTAAGAGTTCCAGTTTCTTCTAATAAAACTGAACTGAATTATTTTCATGTTAGCGAACGTAGCGCAGCTCCGGCGTGGAGCGTTTAGCGGCCTCTGGCGGTGAAACTGCAGTTTGCAGCCACGTGAGCGCCGCTCGCCTCGCCCTCCCCTTCCAGGCGTGGAGGAGGAACTGCGGTGAAGCGAAACTCGATAACGGCCCTCTGTGGAGCCGGTGTCTGGTTTGTCCGTTCTGGGCTCCTGTAGAAACATGGCGGCGCAACATGGCGGCCTCCGTGGAAGGGGACCCGCTCCCTCTGCAGATATAAAGGCTGATTCTAAGGTGACGGAAACTCAGCGCTTCTTATCTTCAGGCGACTAAACGCTGATGAAAACGCACTTATGAATGTTACATTTCTGCCGACGGCGCCTCCTGAACGCTCCACGCTGGAGCTTTAAAACACTCACTGCAACCGGAGAGCTTTTCATTTACCAACAAACGGCATTTTAAGACTCTGAGTTGAATGAATCGAGTGACTAACCCAATGCAAGGTCTATTAGAAAGAGTAATACACTAGAGCTAGAAACACAATGTTGTTACACACACATGCTTGTACTTCTATCTTTGTGAGGACCATCATTGACATAATGCATTCCCAAGCCCCTCACTCTAACCTCACCCTTCAAACCGAGTCTTAACCTTCAAACAGCCCTCTGAAGTTGTGAGGACCGGCCAAAATGTCCTCACAATGCAGCAAGTACACACACACACACTCTCTTGAACTCTTTGATGTTAGGCTACTATATATCAATTCTTCATGTTACTGTGTTTTATGTGTATGTTACGGCACAATTAAAGGACTTCAGGTCAAGAATTTCCCTACGTGTAACTTGTAGAACCAGTATTTGACCAATAAACTTTGACAAGACGTAATAAATGAACCTTTAGTGATCTTCAGGGGGGTGATGTCATGTAGGACCTCTTAAATACCCATCATGGCACCTGTTGATGCTGTTCTGTACGGTGTGGGGCTGAACCGGACCCTGTTTTATCTTTTCCACAGGCAAACATCCAAATCTGGGAGCATCGCTTGAAAAAGACCTGGAATCCCGTCGTTAGAGTTGAGGGGTTGGTGTTTCGCTGCTGTGTTGAGACACCACCGAAACCTCAGCGCGCAGCGTTGGAGCGGCGCCCATCGTCACTCGGAGTAGGGACGGTGGTGTAGCACAGAAATGCGCCGTTATTACGGTTATTTCCAGAAACGGGCCTCAGCCATTCGTCTGAAAACGCGTATTTCCCCGTTAGCTCCGTAGCTTCACACTCGTGTAATGTTATCAAGCCGCATGTTAACGACGCAGAATCCCTATGCAATGATTAAATTCACTTTAGCATATAACCTCTTTGGACAAAGACACATATTGAAAACAAGCTAAGAAATGTAATACCTCGGAAAAGACTTCTTTATACTTTTAAAGGGCCTTATTTGTAGCTAAACTGATTTATCAGCTTTTAATACTTAGCTTAGCTTAGCTTAGCTTTTAAGACCCCGAGGAACTTGTGGATGCAACCAGCAGACAGACCGACTGTCATGTGAACTATGAACTTATTAAAAACATTATGTGTCCTGCTGCTCAGGTTGTGATACTGACTTGTCCAGTGTAGCGGCAAGGATGTATTTTCCGTTTGGAGAAAACTTGACGAAAGACACCGGAGGATTGTCGTCATCTGAGGAGAGAGAAACAGATCGCGGTCACATCTACCGGACTGCGGACTACACAAGACGTCAGTCTGGTTCTGTAGACGGACACGTTAAAGTTCAACTGGAATCACATTTAGTCTCCTTTTCTTTCACTGTGCTTTAAATGTATTAACGGTTTATTATTATAAAGGAAGAAAAAAACGACGAATCAGAAATATCAGAAATGCTCCTGTTTGTCTCAGCTGTTTGGTTTCGATCAAACACACACACACATATATACACACACATATATACACACACATACACACACACATATATACACACATATACACACACATATATATATACATACATATACATACACATATACACACATATACATACATACACACATATATACACACACATATATACACACACATATATACACATACACACACATATATACACACACATATATACACATAAACACACATATATACACACATATATACACACATATATATACATACACACATATATACACACACATATA
>CM050846.1:285000-287500 GCA_027580175.1 Siniperca scherzeri | reverse complement strand
TCATTTGATGGCGGCAGCGCGGCGGTGTGGACGCGTCTATTTGTGCTTTGGAGCGTAACCGCTGCTCCCTCTCCTCATTCACTCTCTATGGCGCTCGCCCACAGCTGTCTCTCGCTCTCTAACAAATGAGCACAAACCAGACGCTTCGTGGCGTCGCTGGCTTTCAGCACAGACCGTACGCCAGACACAGACGCCGAAGCTCGGTGCAGGAAATAAACCGAGCAGGACGCAACGTGCAGGCTATCATTTGGTCCATGAGCTGGTTTACGGACTACAGTCTGGTCGCCGGATTGGCCACCGCAGCGTGACGTCGGGTTGCGTTTCTGAAAACACAGCGTCTATTCATCAGTAAGTTGTCCTTGTAGCTGTTTAATATAAAGTCGTCCGCCTGCCACTTTAGAAAATCCACTGAATGTTTGAGAAAAGGTTGAGGTGAGAATCTGGGATTATTTTACGATGACTGCCGGTGCCAGCGCGTGTTTATTTGTTGCAGTTGCCGTTTTGAACTTTAATATGTTAACCTTTGTTTACATTGTGTTTTGTGCTGCATTATACAATGACATACAGTTTGTCAAAATGAAATTAAATGAAATTAAATGGTCGGTTTGATTTTTCTGGAGGAAAATGAATCCTTTAGATTACCGTAAAACTTCAATTAACAGCCCGGGGCTTTTATTTGCTTCAATCACTGAACTCAACCTGCCCTTTAAAAACTCTTGCTCAGCAAAGATGGGAAATACTATCAAATTGTTCATTTAAACCAGTATGAATATTACAGTATTAGCCAGGTAAATGAGGGGAAATGGACAGGCATTAGGCAGGACGACTCTGCTGGGACTGAGGTCCTTTACCACTGCTCACACACAGCCTAGCTAGCTATTCCACTCGGGGCTGCCAATTCATCATTTCTGTCCTGCTGAACTGTACATTGCTTGTATAAAAATCAGGCTTTCGAATAACACATCAATTACGTATCTTTCATTTGACAGAGAGGAACGGACAAAGTCAGCAGACAGTGAGCAATGCACTTCACATGACAATATTCACAACCTGGACTCATTTGTATGAAAACCTGCTTTGATTCTTCTGATCGGCCGACCCTGACGGACTGAAGGAATATAAATAATCGAGGAATCGACACACATTCAGACTTTCTGACCGCTTCAAAGGTAACGCTGGCGAGGCAACGCGGTTTTTGTCTCTCGTTCAGCAGGCCGGGAAATCTGAATCAGTTAGACTTTGGTGCTCGAGGTTTCTGTAAATGAACCGAACGACTGAACTGCGGAGAATCGGACCGATCTAACGATGCGTCCACGCTAATAAAACGTCAAACGTTGATATTTGTAGCAGCTTAGAAGGAGCTCAAGCGGGCGACCCAAAGAACTTCTAGAAAAACCAGCCCCGGCGCCTGATTGAGACCTTTTGTCGAAACCTGTAGCCACACCCGGCCGGAAAAGGGATCGGCGTCTAGTTGAAGTTTTACGGTAATCGATTACTCAGTAAGAACAGTCGATAGGTTAATTGATAGAAACACAGTCGTTAGTGGCAGCCGTACAATTTCAACTGTGAGTTCAGACAGAAGACGAAGCAGATTCCAGTCAATGGAGCGATGCGTTTAGACGTGTTGAAAATGTTTCAACTTGAGTGAAGAATTCGAAGTCGAACGCACAAAGAGGAAACGGGAGCGAGAGTTCAGAGATCAATCAGTCTGAACACACACAGAAACACACTAATACCCTCTGCGTTTCTGTTGCTAGCTAGCTTACAGCTAACGCCTGTACAGTCGCTACATTTCGGCCGTTTGAGGTCCAGAATTCAAATCTGCACGAATGACGAGAGGCGAAAATGATCTTCACTTCCTGTCTGAACACACCTGCACAGTTCCTGCTGTTACCTGTGAAGAGAACGTCGACAGTAAATTACATCAAAACTGAATCTATGTTGCTTTAAAGGTTCCAGACCGTCCGGCTGGTTTCAGCGAATCTCAACCAACGTCACCGGTTTCTGCTGACAGGAGGAGACGACCGCGCGTGTGTGTGTGTGTGTGTGTGTGTGTGTGTGTGTGTATGTGTGTGTGTGTGTATGTGTGTGTGTGTGTATGTGTGTGTGTGTGTGTGTGTGTGTGTGTGTGTGTGTGTGTCTGTCTGTCTGTGTGTGTGTGTGTGTGTGTGTGTGTGTGTGTGTGTGTCTGTATGTGTGTGTATATGTGTGTGTATATGTATGTGTGTGTGTGTGTGTGTGTGTATGTGTATGTATGTGTGTATGTGTGTGTGTGTGTATGTGTGTGTGTATGGTGTGTGTGTATGTGTGTGTGTGCGTGTGTGTGTGTGTGTGTGTATGTGTGTGTGTGTCTGTCTGTCTGTGTGTGTCTGTGTGTGTGTGTGTGTGTGTGTGTATGGTGTGTGTGTATGTGTGTGTGTGTGTGTGTGTGTGTGTGTGTGTGTGTGTGTGTGTATGTGTGTGTGTGTCTGTCTGTCTGTGTGTGTGTGTGTGTGTGTGT
>CM050846.1:222500-270000 GCA_027580175.1 Siniperca scherzeri | reverse complement strand
TCCCAGAGGACTCTTCTTCATGAAGGAGGTCTGCTCTCTGTACGCGGTGACATCACTAACAGGAAGTGACACGAGCTCTGCATGTCTGCGTGTGTGTTGTAGCGATGCCATCCTGAAGTACCTGGCCACCAGGTACGACGTCCCGGAGCACTGGTATCCACGGCAACCAGAGAGACGAGCCAAAGTGGACGAATACACCGCCTGGCATCACAGCAACACGCGGCCGCACGCTGCTAAAGTGTTTCTGCTGGAGGTACGCGCACGCAGTCTGTACTTGTATACTTGTGAGGACCCTGATTCGCACCGCAACAGTGACAGCGTAAACAGACAGAGGTCCTCACAGTGAGGGTCTAACCCTGGTCCCCACAAAGATACAAGAACAAGAACACACAGGAAACACATTACCAGCACAGATCGATCGATCAGATCAGAAATTAATCTAAACACACACCTGTCTCTCTCTCCACCTGTCTCTCTCTCTACCTGTCTCTCTCTCTCTTCACCTGTCTCTCTCTCTGTCTCCACCCGTCTCTCTCTCCACCCGTCTCTCTCTCTCTCTCTCCACCTGTCTCTCTCTCTCTACCTGTCTCTCTCTCCACCCGTCTCTCTCTGTCTCCACCTGTCTCTCTCTGTCTCCACCTGTCTCTCTCTCCACCTGTGTCTCTCTCTCTCTCTCCACCCGTCTCTCTCTCTCCACCTGTCTCTCTCTCTCTCCACCTGTCTCTCTCCACCTGTCTCTCTCTCTCCATCCGTCTCTCTCTGTCTCCACCTGTCTCTCTCTCTCTCTCTCCACCTGTCTCTCTCTGTCTCCACCTGTCTCTCTCTCTCTACCTGTCTCTCTCTCCACCTGTCTCTGTCTCTCCACCCGTCTTTCTCTCTCTCTACCTGTCTCTCTCTCTCCACCCGTCTTTCTCTCTCTCTCCACCCGTCTGTCTCTCTCTCCACCCGTCTCTCTCTCTCTCTCCACCTGTCTCTCTCTCTGTCTCCACCTGTCTCTCTCCACCTGTCTCTCTCTCTCTCTCCACCCGTCTCTCTCTGTCTCCACCTGTCTCTGTCTCTCTCTCCACCCGTCTCTCTCTGTCTCCACCTGTCTCTCTCTGTCTCCACCTGTCTCTCTCTCTCTCTACCTGTCTCTCTCTCCACCTGTCTCTGTCTCTCCACCCGTCTTTCTCTCCACCTGTCTCTCTCTGTCTCCACCTGTCTCTCTCTCTCTCTACCTGTCTCTCTCTCCACCTGTCTCTGTCTCTCCACCCGTCTTTCTCTCCACCTGTCTCTCTCTCTCTCCACCCGTCTCTCTCTGTCTCCACCTGTCTCTCTCTCTCTACCTGTCTCTCTCTCTCTCCACCTGTCTTTGTCTCTCCACCTGTCTCTCTCTCTCTACCTGTCTCTCTCTGTCTCCACCTGTCTCTCTCTCTCTCCCTCTGTCTCCACCCGTCTCTCTCTCTGTCCCCCCGTCTCTCTCTCTCTCCACCTGTCTCTCTCTCTCTACCTGTCTCTCTCTCCACCTCTCTCTCTCTCCACCTGTCTCTCTCTCTCTACCTGTCTCTCTCTCTCTCCACCTGTCTCTCTCTCTCTCCACCCGTCTCTCTCTCTCTCTCTGTCTCCACCCGTCTCTCTCTCTGTCTCCACCTGTGTCTCTCTCCACCTGTCTCTCTCTCCACCCGCTCTCTCTCTCTCTCTCCACCTCTCTGTCTCCACCTGTGTCTCTCTCCACCCGTCTCTCTCTCTCCCCCCACCCTTCTCTCTCTGTCTCCACCTGTCTCTCTCTCTCTCCACCCGTCTCTCTCTCTCTCTCCGTCTCCACCTGTCTCAGGTGCTCCTCCCGGCTCAGTCTGGCTCTCAGGTGGATGAGGTGCGTTTGATTCGCGCTCTCTCTCAGCTCGATGACACTCTGGATAAACTGGAGTCCATGTTTCTTCGCAGACAGCCTTTCCTCTGCGGCGATGACATCACTGTGGCCGACCTGCTCGCCGTCTGTGAGCTCATGCAGGTCAGAGGCTGTGATTGGTTTACATATTGATCAGCTGACTGTTTTCTAAGCCCCGCCCCCCTCAGTTGCTACAAACCCTGCGTTTGTGTTTCTCCACATGTTGGGGGAGGGGTTTGGTGATTGGTCGTTGGTTCTGAGCGTGCTCAGTGTGTGTCTCTGCAGCCTGTGGGCGGGGGCAGGGACGTCCTGCAGCAGCGTCCTCAGCTGCAGCGCTGGAGGAGCAGAGTCCAGTCGGCCGTCGGCGAGTCGTTCGACCGAGCTCACGCCGTCCTGTTCGCCGTCAGAGACCGCCGCCGAGCCAAGCTGTAACATCGCCACAGGAGTGATGTCACACAGAGGGGCGGGGCCAACAGACACCTGCAGCCTGACTGAAGGAGCCAATCATCATCCAGTGTCCAGAGACGATGTAACACGGTTTTAAATGCTTTGTTAGTTTGGAGGAGGAGGTGTGTTATTCAGTCAAACAGGTGTATTTGGTTGTTCTGTGTGACGTTTTCTGTTTTATTCAACCTGAAATCAATAATCTGAAACTTGTTGCGAACAAACAAACCCGACGACACATCTCAGCCTTTGATTGGTGGGACGTTTTAATGACATCATCAGCTCAGACTGAATGATTTTCTGATTTTAAAGCACTTTAACGGTAAAAGTCGTCTTTGTAATGAAGAGAAATAAAGTTTTGAGATTTAATTTTATCATTCGAGTATTTCAGTTTGTTTATCTGCTGTTTCTCTGCCTCGCTGTTGCCATGGCAACATTAACAGTGTGCCGTCAGCGC
Source organism: Siniperca scherzeri (assembly GCA_027580175.1). Taxonomy (NCBI): domain Eukaryota; kingdom Metazoa; phylum Chordata; class Actinopteri; order Centrarchiformes; family Sinipercidae; genus Siniperca; species Siniperca scherzeri. The sequence continues at coordinate 267,232 of CM050846.1, read as the reverse complement.
CCCCTGCAGACCTCCGTCCTTACAAACAGACATCAGTCCGCGGCGACTCCGACCCGAAACCACCTCACGAATATTTAACGAAGAATTCGTTTGCAAAAACAAAGAACGCCGTTTGACTGATAGATTGAAGTGCACAATAAAAAAAAAAGATAAATACAAACGGATCTGTTTTTGCAAAAGAACCCAAAAAATATGTTTACAGTTTAATCACATTTAACTGGAGGAGGTGCCGATACGAGCGCAGAGTTTCATCTTGTTTCCACGTGTTCGTAAAGAGAAGATGAGCCTTTATGGTCAGTTAGTCTTTTATTAAGTTTACTCCTCGGCAACCTGCACCTGTGAGGACACGGCCGGCAGGAGGTGCAGAGGAGACGCAGAGGAGGAGACGCAGGAGGTGCAGAGGAGACGCAGAGGAGGAGACGCAGGAGGTGCAGAGGAGACGCAGAGGAGGAGACGCAGGAGGTGCAGAGGAGGAGACGCAGGAGGTGCAGAGGAGACGTCGGGGCTGGAACACGACTTGAATGGTCGACTCTCGTTTCAAACGAGGGGACATAAATTACGTACCTGGGTTATCCGGTGCGTCTAGCTCATCTGTGCCCCCCTCCACCTCCATCACCACTCCACCTCCATCACCACTCCACCTCCATCATTACTCCACCTCCATCACCACTCCACCTCCATCACCACTCCACCTCCATCATTACTCCACCTCCATCACCACTCCACCTCCATCATTACTCCACTCAGGAGGGAGTCTCCTGTCCTCGCGAGTCGCAGTGGGCGTGTCTTACAGGCCGTGGTCGTGCCGCTGCCTTCATCACAAGAGGCCGGTTCACTAACGGCACCGAGGGTTCAAAGAAAGCTAATCAGCGAGAGACATTAATACGTTAAAATCTGTCTTAATGAGGATTTTGCTTTGTTGTTTAAAAGCTTTTGAATTTTCTGTCTTAAAAATAATTAAATTAGATTTTAAAACTCTGAAGAAAATAAAACCAGATGAAGTGAAAAATATAAAAGACTTTATTAGAAAACATTCAAACGTTTATTTACAGTGTTTCAGTAGTGAACGGGTAACTGAGTCACGTGACCTGAGGAACGGCTGAATCTGATTGGTCCTCTACAGTGGGGCAGGGGGTGGAGCTTGGCTCCGCTTGGCAGGATGTTCCTCCTCTTCGTCTCCTTCATCTCGTCCTCGTTTCCTCCGGGAGCCTCCTGACGCTGACCCCGCCTCCTGCTGGGGGGAGGAGTCAGGGGGCTGCTGACACAATGATTGTGACGTTATTAATCATTATTATTGATGACATTAACGAACGAATGCGTGTGAACGTGGTTACCATGGCGGCGGCAGAGAGGTTCATGAGTCTGTGAGCCGTCTCCAACATCACATGATCCTAAACACAAGCACACAGTCAGCAGAGGTGGAGACAGGAACACATGATCCTACATTTCCCATAATGCAGCGGGAGAGGGTCTCTCATTAGAGCCTCCCTGCAGGTAAACAGCCACACCTCCAGTTTGTTACATTTGACATATGAGGAATGTTTGTGACGACATATTCTCCAAAGCCTGAGGGCTTCACTGCTGTATTGGGCACCTTTAGTTTTGGTTAGTTAGTACTACTGCAGTAGTACAGTAGTACTACTACTAGTACTGCAGTGAGAGTAGTAGTGTGTGTCAGGTGTAGTGTAGTCACCTGTAGCCAGGGGTGCTGCAGAGCCTCCTCTATAGTCATCCGCTTACTGGGATCAACAACCAGCAGCTTCCTCACCACGTCCTTCGCTGGAAACACACACACACAGAGTACTGCAGTATTATTACAGTAGTATTACAGTAGTACTGCAGTAGTATAACAGTAGTACTGCAGTAGTATTACAGTAGTATTACAGTAGTACTGCAGTAGTATAACAGTAGTACTGCAGTAGTATAACAGTAGTACTGCAGTAATATTACAGTAGTACTGCAGTAGTATTACAGTAGTACTGCAGTAGTATTACAGTAGTACTCAGCAGTACTCAGCAGTATTACAGCAGTACTCAGCAGTACTCAGCAGTATTACAGCAGTATTACAGCAGTACCGCAGCAATATTACAGCAGTACTCAGCAGTATTACAGCAGTATTACAGCAGCAGTACCGCAGCAGCAGTACAGCAGTACCGCAGCAGTATTACAGCAGTATTACAGCAGTACCGCAGCAGTACAACAGCAGTACCAGCAGTATTACAGCAGTACCGCAGCAATATTACAGCAGTACCGCAGCAGTATTACAGCAGTACTCAGCAGTACTCAGCAGTATTACAGCAGTACTCAGCAGCACTCAGCAGCACACAGCAGCACACAGCAGTACCGCAGCAATATTACAGCAGCACTCAGCAGCACACAGCAGCACACAGCAGCACCGCAGCAGTACACAGCAGCACCGCAGCAGTACACAGCAGCACAGCAGTACCGCAGCACACACAGCAGAACTCAGTAGTATTACAGTAGTACCGCAGCAGCAGTACCGCAGCAGCAGTATTTCAGCAGTATTACAGCAGTACTGCAGTAGTATTACAGCAGTACCGCAGCAATATTACAGCAGTACCGCAGCAGCATTACAGCAGTATTACAGCAGTATTACAGCAGTACTTCAGTAGTATTACAGCAGTACTCAGTAGTATTACAGCAGTACCGCAGCAGTATTTCAGTAGTATTACAGCAGTACACAGCAGTACTTCAGTAGTATTACAGCAGTACCGCAGTAGTATTACAGTAGTACCGCAGTAGTAGTATTACAGTAGTATAACAGTAGTACTGCAGCAGTATTGCAGCAGTACCGCAGCAATATTACAGCAGCAGCAGTACACAGCAGTACTTCAGTAGTACTTCAGCAGTACTCAGCAGTACTCAGTAGTATTACAGCAGTACTCAGCAGTACTTCAGCAGTACACAGCAGTACAGCAGTACCGCAGCACACAGCAGTACTTCAGCAGTATTTCAGCAGTATTACAGCAGTACTCAGTAGTATTACAGCAGTATTACAGCAGCAGTACAGCAGTACCGCAGCAGCATTGCAGCAGTATTTCAGTAGTATTACAGCAGAACTCAGTAGTATTACAGCAGCAGTATTGCAGTAGTATTTCAGTAGTATTACAGTAGTACTTCAGTAGTATTACAGTAGTATTACAGTAGTATTACAGTAGTACTGCAGTAGTATTACAGTAGTACTTCAGTAGTATTACAGTAGTATTACAGTAGTACTGCAGTAATACTTCAGTAGTACTTCAGTAGTATTACAGTAGTACTGCAGTAGTAGTAGTACCTTGGTCAGAGATGTTTTTCCACTTGGATGGAACCATAGTAAACTCTCCACGAATGATTTGTTCCGTGATGGACTGATGACCGAAGCTCTCATGAAAGGGAGGATAACCCCCCAGACTGAGAGAGAGACAGGTAGAGGGAGAGAGAGACAGGTAGAGAGAGAGAGAGAGAGAGAGAGAGACAGACAGAGAGAGAGAGAGAGAGACAGGTAGAGGGAGGGAGAGAGACAGGTAGAGAGAGAGAGAGAGACAGGCAGAGAGAGACAGGCAGAGACAGGGAGAGAGAGAGACAGGTAGAGTTTGGTTAACACCTGAGGAAAAACTAGAAACAGGCGAACAGACATGATGTCAGTCAGAGAGAGAGAGACGGATGTGAGGGACGAGCGAGCCTACCAGACGAAGAGCAGGACTCCGAGGCTCCACGCGTCCACAGCGAGGCTGTAACCTGTGGTGGAGGCGTGAGTGAAGACTTCAGGAGCCAGGTAAGACGGAGTCCCACACAGAGTCCTCATCAACATGGCCTCCTCCAAGATCCTGGACTGGTTAAAGTCAGTCACCTGAGACACACACACACACACACAGAGGTGTTGCTGTAGCTGTGAGGATGATGGTGATGAAGATGAGGATGAAGGTGTGCGTACCTTGATGAGACAGACGTCGTCCTGTGAGGACAGCAGGACGTTCTCTGGTTTCAGGTCTCTGTGGATGATCCCGTTACTGTGGAGGTACTACACACACACACACACACACACACACACACACGCACACACACACGCAGTTACACACAGTCGACTTGTGTGTGTGTACTGGTTACCATAGCAACAGCGTCACTCAGTCTCACCTGGACGGCTCTCAGCATCTGGTAAAAGTAAAGTTTGGCGACAGACTCGTTCAGCTGCTGCTGAGACTTCACCCTGTGGAACAACTCTCCCCCTTCCATCCTGAGAGACAGACAGGCAGGCAGAGAGACAGACAGGCAGGCAGAGAGAGAGACAGACAGGCAGAGAGAGAGACAGGCAGAGAGAGAGACAGACAGAGAGAGAGACAGGCAGGCAGAGAGAGAGACAGGCAGGGAGAGAGACAGGCAGAGAGAGACAGACAGGCAGGCAGAGAGAGAGACAGGCAGAGAGAGACAGACAGGCAGAGAGAGAGACAGACAGGCAGGCAGAGACAGACAGGCAGAGAGAGACAGACAGGCAGAGAGAGACAGGCAGGCAGAGAGAGAGACAGGCAGAGAGAGAGACAGGCAGACAGACAGGCAGACAGGCAGGCAGAGAGAGAGACAGGCAGAGAGAGAGACAGGCAGGCAGGCAGAGAGAGAGACAGGCAGAGAGAGAGAGAGACAGGCAGGCAGAGAGAGAGACAGGCAGGCAGAGAGAGAGACAGGCAGAGAGAGAGAGAGACAGGCAGGCAGAGAGAGAGACAGGCAGGCAGAGAGAGAGGCAGGCAGAGACAGGCAGGCAGAGAGAGAGAGACAGGCAGGCAGGCAGAGAGACAGGCAGAGAGAGAGACAGGCAGGCAGAGAGACAGGCAGGCAGAGAGAGAGACAGGCAGGCAGAGAGAGAGAGACAGGCAGAGAGAGAGAGAGACAGGCAGGCAGAGAGAGACAGGCAGAGAGAGAGAGACAGGCAGAGAGAGACAGGCAGGCAGAGAGAGAGACAGGCAGGCAGGCAGAGAGACAGGCAGAGAGAGAGAGACAGACAGGCAGAGAGAGACAGACAGGCAGGCAGAGAGACAGGCAGACAGGGAGACAGGCAGGCAGAGAGAGAGAGACAGGCAGGCAGAGAGACAGGCAGGCAGAGAGAGACAGAGAGAGACAGGCAGGCAGAGAGACAGAGAGAGACAGGCAGAGAGAGAGAGAGACAGGCAGGCAGAGAGACAGACAGGCAGAGAGAGACAGGCAGGCAGAGAGAGAGACAGGCAGGGAGAGACAGGCAGGCAGAGAGAGAGACAGGCAGGCAGAGAGACAGGCAGAGAGAGACAGGCAGAGAGACAGGCAGGCAGAGAGAGAGAGACAGGCAGGCAGAGAGAGACAGGCAGGCAGAGAGAGAGACAGGCAGGCAGAGAGAGAGACAGGCAGGCAGAGAGAGAGAGACAGGCAGGCAGAGAGAGACAGGCAGGCAGAGAGAGAGAGACAGGCAGGCAGGCAGAGAGACAGGCAGAGAGAGAGAGACAGACAGGCAGAGAGAGACAGACAGGCAGAGAGAGACAGACAGGCAGGCAGAGAGACAGACAGAGAGAGACAGACAGGCAGAGAGAGAGACAGGTTGTATATACAGTTTTGATGTTATATACTGTATTTAATCTATGTTGTGTTATTGCTAATGTTACTGTTTTTGTGTATTTGTATTACTGGTTTGTCCAAATAGTCGATCAACTTGTACTCGGATGCTTTAGCAAAATGGTTTTTCAAAACTTTCATGCCAATAAAGCCTGAACTGAACTGACAGAGAGAGACCGATCCTGACCAAATACAGGCTCAGTGAGCTGACAGATACTGATCCTGACCAAATACAGGCTCAGTGAGCTGACACAGAGACCGATCCTGACCAAATACAGGCTCAGTGAGATACAAAACAGACCGATCCTGACCAAATACAGGCTCAGTGAGATACGACACAGATACCGATCCTGACCAAATACAGGTTCAGTGAGCTGACAGAGACTGATCCTGACCAAATACAGGTTCAGTGAGCTGACACAGATACCGATCCTGACCAAATACAGGTTCAGTGAGATACAAAACAGACCGATCCTGACCAAATACAGGTTCAGTGAGCTGACAGATACTGATCCTGACCAAATACAGGTTCAGTGAGCTGACAGATACTGATCCTGACCAAATACAGGCTCAGTGAGATACAAAACAGACCGATCCTGACCAAATACAGGCTCAGTGAGATACGACACAGATACCGATCCTGACCAAATACAGGTTCAGTGAGCTGACAGAGACTGATCCTGACCAAATACAGGCTCAGTGAGATACAAAACAGACCGATCCTGACCAAATACAGGTTCAGTGAGCTGACAGAGACTGATCCTGACCAAATACAGGTTCAGTGAGCTGACACAGATACCGATCCTGACCAAATACAGGTTCAGTGAGATACAAAACAGACCGATCCTGACCAAATACAGGTTCAGTGAGCTGACAGAGACTGATCCTGACCAAATACAGGTTCAGTGAGCTGACACAGATACCGATCCTGACCAAATACAGGTTCAGTGAGATACAAAACAGACCGATCCTGACCAAATACAGGTTCAGTGAGCTGACACAGAGACTGATCCTGACCAAATACAGGCTCAGTGACCACCAACTGGCAGCAGAATCAGGAAGATACAGACAGACATGGCCGCCCAGAGAGGAGCGTGTATGTGGTCACTGCTCGACAGGTAGAGACAGAGATGCTCCTCCTCCTCCACTGTGAGAAGTTCTCTTCAGTAAGAGATTTCCACGACGGGGAAACAGCCAAGAAAATAACACTTCTTAAAGTTAACCGACTGCATGGCACACAGCAGTCAGTTCCCACTACTTTGGTCAAACGAGAGGGAATCTGCAACGGGTGGAAACTCAAAATAAAAGAGGAAGAAGACCCTGATAATGTCTTGATTACAGTCAACTTATATAAGAAAAGGACTGTTATGGTGCAGGGCAATCTGACATTTTGAGAAAGACTTCCAGTCTATAAAGGAGGTAGCACAGAGAGAAGAGACAACTCCTGGTCAAACCTGAGACAGACACAACCAAGACCACCTCTATGCCCTCCAACCAGGAGAGTAAAGACAACACCCCTGTTCCCAGTTGCCCCAGGACGGTGGAACCACCTGAAAGAGAGCGTGAGCCCCCTTCTACTCAGATCAAGCCCAGATCCTCCGCACCATGGCCCTCCTGGAGGAACAGTTCCCTCAGCTGGAGATGAAACTGGTGCAACTCAGGGAACAGGTGAACAGGGAACAGGTGAACAAGCAACAGCCTGACAGCCCAGAGGAGCTCCTGGCCAGCAGGATGGGAGAGCAGGACAACACCTGGCAGTACAGCTGAGAAACGCCCTACCTCCCCCACTCCACCAATCCAGCCTACCCCCCCCACTCCTCCAATCCAGCCTACCTCCCCCACTCCACCAATGCAGCCTACCTCCCCCACTCCACCAATCCAGCCTACCTCCCCCACTCCTCCAGTCCAGCCTACCTCCCCCACACTCCTCCAGTCCAGTCTCTCCCAGGACTGTACCCGGAAGCCCAATGTAAACCTGGAACACCATCCAGCGCTTGACTTGAACTGCCTGTATGACCATGTCCACCTCTACAAGACCATGAAGGATGTCGGGATGCCGAACTGCAACCCAGCCCCTTCACCCATGAACAGCAGAGCAGCCTCCACCCCCCTGAGACCACAGAGATACCACCCTGGACCCCCCAGCCACGACCACAATACCACCAGCCTCACACCTTCAGCCCAGCTTCAGACCCCCAGGCCAGGCGTACACCCTCCACCCCCGCAGCAACACCACCTCCTGAAGAACCCCAGTCCAACAGGTAGAGCTATGCCCAGGCAGTGAAAGGAGCAACCAGCCCCGTCAGCATATGCTCAGCCTGCTCTGTTCCCACTTAGTGTCCACCTGGTGAGAGGAGTAAAATAAATGAATAAGTACTAAATAATACGGAAAATAAATTAAATGAATGACAAACAAAACCCAATCATTCTTGTTTTTAGTTGATCGGTCCTCTGCTTTTGGCTTGAAGAGCAGAAACCCAGAGTTCCTGAAGGAGATTCATGATGTAGATATTGTTGTCCTTCAGGAAACATGGTGTAAATGTGATGTTTCCACTGGTTATAGAGAAACCATCATCCCATCTACCAAAATGAAATGAGTTCCACAGGGCAGGAACTCAGGGGGAATGATCATTTGGTACAAATCTCAACCAACCCATTTAATGGAATTAATAAAAAAAGGGAGAATTATATGTCTGGCAGATGATTTCAACTAATAAAGATGTTTTCCTTTGTCTTACATACATTCCCGCATCTGAGTGACCCTATTTCATTCATGAGAGTTTCTCCATTCTAGTCCAGAACCAACAAAATGTCCTGATCTGTGGCGACCTGAATGCAAGAACAGCAGACAGACCAGACACCACTGACTCTCATGGGGATAAACATGTACTAGATAGCATGAGGCAAACCAGCCCAATAACCTACACCCAAAGCCACGATCTGTGTGTCAGGTGACGTTAAACGACCTGCCTGCGGACATTCAGCTGACTCTCTAGTTTAAGATCTGCTGCTGTTGTGATGTTAGCTGTAGCAGCAGGAGAGTTGTGAGCGTCTCTGTCTGGAGCTGCTGTGCTGCTCTGAGAAACCGTCTCGTCCTCTCTGGCTGTTAGCTTAGCAGCAGCAGCTGTAGCGACAGTTTGCTAACCCGCAAGCTAGCTAAGCTAACCCACAAACTAGCTAAGCTAACCCGCAAGCTAGCTAAGCTAACCAACAACCTAGCTAACGTTAGTTACATTACTTGCTGAGTCGTTGTTCGCTCTTTATCATGGTATTGGATTTCTCCAGAATCGTATACCCCACCTTTAACTAAGGAAACCTTTTCAGGGATTCTGTGCAACACCCTTAAGTAAGTTCCTCAGCTAAGGAGAAATTAAGACTTAAACGTCATACTGAAGGCGAAAACTTAAGGTGTTTGTGCAATCGGCCCCTGGCCTCTTGCCACAACCTGAGGGACATCCATTGAAACGCCACCAGAGTAAATACTGGTCGTTCTGTTTGTGTTCATTGTCAAGGCAGCGCTAGCTCCTGTCCGCTCTGCTTTCTGTCTTGTAATAAGGGATGTACCCAGTGTTTCCTCTTTTTTTGAGCCAAACGATACATTAGAAACTCGTCGCCGCCGCTGCTTGAAGACGCCACGACAAGGATGAATAGATGATTGTGTGCCGGTGCGAAGCTTTAATTTTTTTTCGGTGGATTGCACGGAACACAAATAATCATGTCGGACTTGGCGTGAAAGGTTTAAACGCGAAAAATCGTCAACGGATATTCTGCATTTTAGTTTAGTTTTTTCGTTTCATTCCCGGTGTGAAAAGGCCTTAACGATGCCCCGTTTATTAGGGCTTGTGATTGTACAAATAGGTATACATTTATTATTATTAGTTATTTATAACTAACATGGTTTTTACTATTATTATTGTTAATATTTGTCTTTCATGCCATTAAAGCTCATTAAATTGAAACTGAGGGACAGATAAATATAAATCACCTCCTCCACCCATTTTTCGTTTCCTGTTTTGTCTCGTAGCTTCCTGTTGCTGCTGTAGTAAACGCAAGTCTCCGGTCTGGGTCCTGATTGGTTCACACAGTCTGCTGTCCATTTCTCAGAGTTAGAAACACAGTTAGACCTGACATCACCACAGATTACAGATTAAAAAGACCATCTTTAGAGCAAAGTTACCTTTGGCGCTTACTAGCTTGCAACTAGCTTAACTAGCTTAGCTCGATGTTTAACTTCTCACCACGATGATGCAGATAAAAAACATGCTGATTTTTTCTTTGTTGGTCTGGAATCTGATTTATCAACATGATGAAATTAAAACTTTTCACCCAACTCTGATATATAATGTTTATTTTATTGATAATATAATTTGGAATGATGATCTTTTGCACAGTAATAATTGAGCTAACCAAGTGAGTCTCTGTCACGATGTTTTAATGATGAAACATATTAACACGTTTTGAACGCGATGTCATATTGTTATAAACACATAAACACAAACACATTGTGACCCGTCACCGTGACAACAGCGAGATGAGCAGCTGATCCCAGAGCTGTGCAGGAGAACTGATCTATAATCAGCTCTGTCGGTCCTTCAGCTGCACGTTACATTATTAAACTGATCAGAAGCAGCAGATGTCAAACTACACAACGTGACACATTCCCACTTCCTGTGCAGACAGGAAGTCAAAATACAAAAAAACAGAGACGGAGCACTTCCTGTTGTCAATAAGGAAAACACAGAAAAACACCAGACTGATCATTTAAATAAAGTTTTGTGAGTTTGAATGAAGTTTGACGCAACAACATGAGTTTAACTCACAGCTCCAACACGATGTAGTAACTGTCCTCCGTCTGATAAAAGTCCTCCGTCTTAATGAGACAAGGCTGCAGGGGAGGAGAGGAGGGGAGGAGGAGGAGGGAGGAGGAGGAGGAGGGGGAGGAGGAGGAGGAGGAGGAGGAGACGAGGAGGAGGAGCGATAAGTGCAGTCAGTAACTGATGATAACGTCTGTAGAATCATTTCTCTTCTTCTTTGGTTTCAGACTCACGTGGTCGACTCTCTGCAGAATCTCAATCTCTGTCTTTGCGTTCCGTGTCGCTGTCTGTGATTGGACAAAAACAAAGAGATCACACGATCACCATCGTAGCCTGTCATTGGTCCACAGGAACATCAGAGAGTCTGACTTCAGCTCTGATATGTTCAGATGCCATATTTGTAGTTTTTCTCAGTTTTTACCTTCTAACTTCTGCTACATCCGTCACAGGAAGGAAAGAAGGAAACGAGGGAAGGAAGAAGGGATGAAAGAAGAAGAGCTCTCAGCCAATCAGAGAGCAGATGAGATGACTCACCCCTTCAGACTGAAAATTCTTCTTATTGATTATTTTCACAGCAAATTTTCTGCAGGTGGATCTCTCGAAGGCCAGTTTGACTTCACCACACACGCCTCTGAAACACACACACACACACACACACACACACACACACACACACACACACAGAGTGCGTTCTGGTGTTATGAGCAGTCATTCAGGGCGCAGGAAGTGACATCACTGCAGTATGAACGGTGTTACTCACGTGCCGATCCGCCGAGTCAGCAGATATTTCTCCTGAAGCTCTTTAGGTAAACTGGACTGATCATCTGACATCAGATCAATGAAGACAAAGACTACAGACAGACAGGCAGACAGACAGAGAGAGAGACAGGCAGGCAGACAGACAGACAGACAGACAGACAGACAGACAGGCAGAGAGACAGACAGCGAGACAGGCAGAGAGACAGACAGGCAGACAGACAGACAGACAGGAAGAGAGACAGACAGGCAGAGAGACAGGCAGAGAGACAGACAGCGAGACAGGCAGAGAGACAGACAGGCAGACAGACAGGCAGAGAGACAGACAGAGACAGGCAGAGAGACAGACAGGCAGACAGACAGACAGAGAGACAGACAGACAGGCAGACAGACAGACAGGCAGGCAGGCAGACAGAGAGAGACAGAGAGAGAGACAGACAGACAGACAGACAGACAGACAGACAGACAGGCAGACAGACAGACAGACAGACAGACAGGCAGAGAGAGAGACAGACAGACAGACAGACAGGCAGACAGACAGGCAGAGAGACAGGCAGAGAGACAGGCAGACAGACAGACAGACAGACAGACAGAGAGACAGGCAGAGAGACAGACAGAGAGACAGACAGGCAGGCAGAGAGACAGACAGGCAGAGAGACAGACAGAGAGACAGGCAGAGAGACAGGCAGGCAGACAGACAGGCAGACAGACAGGCAGAGAGACAGACAGGCAGAGACAGGCAGACAGACAGACAGGCAGACAGACAGAGAGACAGGCAGAGAGACAGACAGACAGACAGACAGGCAGAGAGAGACAGGCAGAGAGACAGACAGAGAGACAGACAGGCAGGCAGAGAGACAGACAGGCAGAGAGACAGACAGAGAGACAGGCAGAGAGACAGGCAGGCAGACAGACAGGCAGGCAGGCAGAGAGACAGACAGGCAGAGAGACAGACAGAGAGACAGACAGAGAGACAGGCAGACAGGCAGGCAGACAGACAGACAGGCAGGCAGAGAGACAGACAGGCAGAGAGACAGACAGAGAGACAGACAGAGAGACAGGCAGGCAGACAGACAGACAGACAGGCAGAGAGAGAGACAGGCAGACAGGCAGAGACAGGCAGACAGACAGACAGACAGACAGACAGGCAGACAGACAGAGAGACAGACAGACAGACAGACAGGCAGAGAGACAGTATGAGGTGAGACCCGGTGGTGACGGTGTACAGTTGTGTAACTTCAGCTGGTTTATTCTGTCGGACCTTTGTTGCGTTGTTCGGACAGAGCGAGCACCGCGTTGTTGACCAGAGGAAGCTTCCTGTCTTTACCGATCAGCTTCCCGTCAACAAACGTCCCGTTATTACTGTAGTCCTCCACAAACACCTCGCTGCCCTCCTGACGGACAGACAGACAGACGGACAGACAGACAGGCAGACGGACAGACAGACAGACAGGCAGACAGACAGGCAGACAGGCAGACAGACAGGCATGTACCGGGTCTACGGTCACAGATAATCGTCATTAATCGGTAATTAGTAAACAGGAAGTGATCTCACTCTGTAGATCCTGAAGTGTTTCTTGCTGTAGATTCTGAACTTTTTGGATCGTCTGTCGTCCGGATCATCCAGAACATAGTTACACTTAGAGTCCCGTCCAAACAGGTACTGGTCCTCTAAACAGTCTGCAAACAAACAAACTCTCACGTCAGTTCCACTAAACTGGCAGCAGCTGGTCCGCTGGTCGGACTCACGTTCAGATTTCATGTAAGGCCTGTACTAGTTATTAGTTAGGACTAGTTAAGGATGGTGTTAGTACTAATGAGGCTAGTTTTAGGACTAGCATTAGCACTAGCCTCATTGCTAGCATCAGTCCTAGCATGTTAGCACGTCAGGTTATAAACAGTGAAGTCACCGTGGCTCCTGAAGCCTCGGGCCATGGGCAGCAGGCGGCCCCAGGGTTGTGGTTCGGGCTCCTCGGGGACGGACGGCAGGGTGACGGGGATGGTGTCCACGCTGCTCAGCGTCCCCGAGCCGCTGGAAGACTGGCTGGCTGAGGTCGGCCCGCTGGAAGAACTGGAACCGGGCTGGGACTGGGACTTAGACTGGGACGGGGACTGGGTTGACTGGGTTGACTGGGCCTGGGACGGGGACTGGGGCTGCTCCCCCTCATGTAGAACCTCTTCAGACATCCTCCAGCTCTGCAGATTAGAGTAGACCACATTAGACCACATCAGATCATACTGGACATCAGGGAGTCTATAATTTAATATAATAACACCACCCATCCATCTCTCTGGCACATTTAACAGCTCCGTGCCAAACTACGTTTAGAAACTGTACAAGTTTAAATCAGTTTGCAGCTCTGCTCACAATGCCAACACAGAAAACAAGAGTGGGACTTGTGTCACGGATCTGATGGGCTGCTCTTCAGTTCGGCGCTGACTCAACATAAATAATTAATAACTTCTCCAGAACATTGATCACATCCTGTCAGTCACATCCGACAGTGTGAATCTCTGCAGCAGGCAGACGAGGCGACGTTGAATTAGAGGATTTTTTAATGGAGTTCGTTGTGGGTTGAGCTTGTTTTTACTCCAAACTGACGGTGTCGGAGCTGCAGCCCAAGACTGATCTGGGACCAGAACCAGTCCGGCATCGTGATGGTTGACTAATCCCGCCCACCAGCTTTCAATCACAGCCGGATGAGGAGACCCATATAAGACCTGAATATAAACCAGAACCAAACGGCCCGGTTTGACATCCGGCTCCACATCCGTTCCCAACCCGCCAGCTGCCTCATGTCACCGCCGGGCCGAAGCGGGCTGAGCCGATCTGAGCCGGACTGAGCCGGACTCCTGCACTAACATCAGTCAGACACTCACCGGAGCAGACTCCCCGCTGCAGCCGGACTCTCCTCCGGGTCTCTGCGGGTAAACAAACCGGACCGCGGCCGTGAAACGGGACACGTGTAGGAAACTTTTTACCGGGATCGTGCAGGAAACGTACTTCCGTGTACCGAGTTTTCCTCTTGCGTCATGTGACGAGCCCAGCCAATGAGAAGTTAGAAGACCGGTCACGTGGGGTTTTTGGAGCTGTCGGTTGTGTTTCCGGGTCTGGTTCTGTCCCGCAGGAGACGCGGCGGGACCGCGAAGACACGATGATCGATAAAGATCGATAAGTGAGCGATGCCAGAGACGGAAGCACCTGTCTGTCGTCATGTCCAGACAGAGGAGTTCAGCCAAAACTCTGATCATCGCAGACGGTGAGTTCGGTCTGTAATGTTTCCTCTCACCGTGTCGGTGTGTCGGTGTGTCGGTGTGTGCGGGAGGCGCCAGCTGGATGTGGAGGTTAGCAGCTGGTCGCTAACATGTTAGCATCAGCAGGTTACGCAAGCTAGTCCAGACATCCAGCAGCGTGTTCGAGCTCCGCCTGCAGGGTCCCGAGGGCTTCTGGGTCTATTTATTATGAGCATGTTTTTATTAGTGTAGAATCAGCCTTTATATCTGCAGAGGGAGCGGGTCCCCTTCCACGGAGGCCGCCATGTTGCGCCGCCATGTTTCTACAGGAGCCCGGAACGGACAAACCAAACACCGGCTCCACAGAGGGCCGTTGTCGAGTTTCGCTTCACCGCAGTTCCTCCTCCACGCCTGGAAGGGGAGGGCGAGGCGAGCGGCGCTCACGTGGCTGCAAACTGCAGTTCAGTCAGGACGACTTTGATCTGCAGTGAGTTAGATTTGGCGGTGTGGCTCTCCGACAGGAGGAGGAGCTGGGGTGGAGGCGGGTTGCAGAGGAAGCAGCGCCTTGTATGAGATTCTCCAACTGAATGCGTAGAAGGGAATCAGCTGATGTAGCTGGGATTGACATCAGTGGCCTGGATGCCACTAAATCCTCCACACTGGACCTTTTAATCAACAGTTACTTTATTCTGCTGCTCATTTCAGGATGTTTCTGTTTCCCAGACAACAGAAGCTGATCAGAGATCTGTGAGTTATTTTAGACTTTAGTTACATGTTGAAAGTGAACCTGATAAGATTCAGTACTGGATTTAGATACGATAAAACCTCATCGCTGCCTGAAGGTCGGGGGCCCTGAGGGCAGCTGCTCACTTGTGCCCAGATGGTAATCCAGACTTGCTGTGAGTCCGGTCTGTAACGCTGCCCCCTGCTGGTCTGAACCTTCCTGCATCCTTTCGTCTAATAATAACATGAACTTCATCCCTCAGCAGATGAGGAGGTGGAGGCGGAGGCGGAGGAGCTGAACCCGTTCTCATTCAGAGAGTTTCTGCGCTGGAAAAGCCAGGATCCAGAGCAGAACCAGGACCAAGACCTGGACCAGGAGCAGACACACAGCAAGGTATTATAACTACACAGTCTGCAGCAAAAGAAGAAGAACATGACATTTACTATAACTGTCTCTCTCTAGTCCAGCAGCTCTCAGAGGGCGTTGGACGCTGGGAGCGTGACCTTTGACCCTGAGGTCAGGAGCTGTTTCTTCTCTGAACCCTCTCTGGCACCACAGGTAGAGCGACATCATCACTGATTGGCTATAATTTCTCGTCCTCTCCTCCCTCTGTAACAGACTGTAAACCTGACGCTGTGGACCCCCCCGCAAACAAAACTGTGCCCCCAAACTGTCTGGTTTCGAATTTAGTGATGAAAGCACGAAAATTGTTAAAAAACTACAATGTTTTGACAGTCTGAAGAGACGCAATGCATTGTGGGGCGGTTGAGTATATGTTGTAAGCTCACGGCGCATACTCAGAAATTCTTGCTAATATAGTTTACATCCGGGCATTTCTCACAAATCCACATACTCTGCAGTACGAACCACATACTCAATGTGACGTCATACTTGCGTTAGTGTGCGTTACTGTGCGCTAGTGTGTGTGAGTGCGCTAGTGTGTGTGAGAGTGCGCTAGTGTGCGTGAGTGTGCGTTGGTGTGCGTGAGAGTGCGTTGGTGAGAGTGCGCTGGTGTGTGAGTGCGTGAGAGTGCGCAGTGTGCGTGAGTGCGCTGGTGAGAGTGCGCAGTGTGCGCAGTGTGCGTGAGAGTGCGCGTGTGCGTGAGTGCGTTGGTGAGAGTGCGCTAGTGTGCGTGAGAGTGCGTGAGAGTGCGTGAGTGTGCGTGAGAGTGCGCTGTGTGTGAGAGTGCGTTGGTGTGCGTGAGAGTGCGTTAGTGTGCGTGAGAGTGCGTTAGTGTCAGATACAACAAAGTAAATATGGAGTAAAAATATTTCAGACACAACTAATGTTTCCTCACACTGTCTGTCCAATCAGGAGGATGACGAGTGGGGGCAGAGCGTCCAGTCAGGTGTGGACAGCACCTCCTCCCTCTGCACAGAGGAAGAGGAAGAGGAAGAGGAGGAGACCAGGTGAGTCATGTCTGCTGCTCACTGATTGGTTGATTTTTGTCCTTCTAGAGGCGGAGCCTAACGACTACAGTTCGGATCATCATTAAATATTCCTGATCTCCTTCCATGTATGATTTGTCGTCATGTGACCACTGATGAAACTGACATAATGTAATAAATGAAGGTTATAATGTTCAGACTGTATTGTGAGATACTGACAGGAGTTTATTTTGTCCTGTCCGTTTATATCAGTGATGGTGGACTAAATTACAGAAACACCTCTCTGTATAAAGAACATTACAACCTTCACGAAGGAGGATTTATTACATTACATCAGTTTTAGCTCTGTGTTCCTAATAAACTGGACACCGAGCGTCGATCACATTCATCTCTGAATGAAACAGGTTCTCCTCCAAACCTGAAGTCCAGCAGGGAGGAGCAGGAGAGAACTATGAAGGAGATGATGAGACCTCCATTGCTGAACCGGTCACCTCCTGCAGGAGGAGGAGCGGGAGGAGCAGCCAGATACAACAGGTAACACACACACAGTAATGAATGCCCTCCGTACACCAAGTTTCTCTCTTTTTGTATTTTTGTTATTTTTTTTTTGTTTTATTACATTTCATGAAGATTTTACACGACGATGATGCAAAGTTACAGGTGATGGAGAAGAACAAGAAAAATCTCATGTGCAGGAAAATATAATGATCAAAATAATATTAGAAAGAAATCATGTCACACTTACACGTTTCATGTCTGTAAATATGTCAGCTGGCTCATTTTCAGCTGCAGACAGTGTGTAGTTCAGGGAACCTGGGAGAGCAGAGAACATAGAAACCTTCAAGGGTAAGGGTAATTGATAGGGGAAAGGTTAAAATTGGTAGGGCAAAGGGCAGCAGGAGGGGCAGGCCAGGAAATGCCAGCCACGAAGCTCCCAGAGACCCAGGTCAGACCAGAGACCCAGGTAGACCCAGGTCACCAGACGGAGGGCCGCCCTCCACTCAGCCAGTCTGACAGGTCAAAACCAAATTTAAAAACAGAACAGAAAAAAAAATAGAACTAAAATTTATTTAAAAAAAATGTTTTTGACAGGACATTTTCCATAATTAGTAAAAGGTATGAGAAATAAGCCGTCCATCCATTTTCTTCTGCTCATCCGGGGCCGGGTCGCGATGGCAGCAGGTAGTCCAGACGTCCCTCTCCCCAGCAATGTGTTCCAGCTTCTCCTGGGGGATCAAGCTAGATGAGATATATATAATCCCTCCAACGTGTTCTGGGTCTACCCCGGAGTCACCTACCAGTTGGACATGCCTGGAAAACCTCCAAGGGGAGGCGCCCAGGAGGCGTCCTGATCAGTTGCCTGAACCACCTCAACTGGTTCCTTTCGACACAAAGGAGTAGTGGTTCTGCTCCGAGATCCTTCTGGATGTCTGGGCTTCTTACTCTCTCTCTAAGGCTGAGCTCAGACACTCTACGGAGGAAACTAATTTCAGCGCTTGTATCCGCGATCTCATTCTTTCAGTCACTACCCAAATTCATGAACAGACCCTGAGATACTTGAACACCTGCGCTTGGGGCAGTAACTCGCTCCCAACCGGCAAAGAACCATGGCCGCAGACTTGGAGGTGCGGACTCTCATCCCGACAGCTTCACACTCGGCTGCAAATCGCCCCAGTGCGTGCTGAAGGTCACGGTCTGGAGAAGCCAACAGAACCACATCATCTGCAAAGAGCAGAGACGCAATTCTGAGGTCCCCAAACCGACACTCTCGTCCCCACGGCGTCACCTTGAGATCGTGTCCGAAAACATGTTTGACTTCACCTTGGTTATATAGGAACCGGATGGCTCGTAGCAACGGCCCTGGCATCCCGTACTCCCGCAGTACCCCTCACAGGACCTCCTGGGAGACAAGGCTGAAAGCCTCCTCCAGGTCCACAAAACACATGTAGACTAGATGGGCAAACTCCCATGCCAACCGAAACTCCTTCTCCATAGCCGAATCTCGCCAAAGTCCTCCCACACCCGGGTTTTGGCTTTGGCGACCACTGCAACTCCGGAAAAGGAGAGTGTCCAGCCCCTCTCCACTAGTTTGGTTCCAGACCCAGAGCTATGTGTAGAGGTGAGCCCAACTAGCTATATCTAGTTGGTACCGATCCACCTCCCGCACCAGCTCCGGTTCCTTCCCTGCCAGAGAGGTGACGTTCCACGATGCCATGGGTCAGCACACTTAGGTCTCCGCCTTTGCCTGTCGCCCGGCTTACGATGCACCCAACCCCAAAGCCTATCCCTGCAGGTGGTGGGCCCGCAGGGTGGCGGGTCCATGTAGATCTTTCGTCCCGGCCAAGCCCCATGGTTCAAGGCCCGACTGCCAGACGCCGAGCTCCCCTCCCAGGTCTGGCTATAATATAAATAAATGTATTTATATTTACCTTCATGAGAAATAAAGGTGTATATAAATAAATGTAATTAATGAAACGTAAAGTTCATGAAAGGGTTAAAGTAATAAGTGCTATAAAAGCGGCAAAAAAACATAACAAAGTTTAAAAACCCACACCGTTCCTAAAAAGGCAGGAACACAATACGTGAAAAACATACATATAAAACACTTAAAAAAAGTAAAGTTTTGATTATAAGAAAAATAAAGGAACATAATACACATACATACAAATACTGGTAGTGGAGAAGTTCGGGGTCAGGGAATGCGTTCTGTCAATGAGGGTCCTCACAAGTATAGAAGTACAAACACGTGTGTGTATGTGTCTTAGTTGAAGGAGGAGAACATGTTGTTGAGGAGAACCATCAGGGAGCTGCAGAGGAGATCAGAGGTTAACGAACGCAGGTGAGAACCAGCCAATCGCACGACAGCACCGACCCCACCGGTGAGAGTATTTACCCATCATGCCTCTGTGCCTGTGCCCTCCCTGTCAGGGTGTTAGAGCTGTCGGAGGAGCTGCTCCAGAGGAGGCGTCAGGAGGAGAAGGAGGCGCAGGATTTGGAGAACATGGTTCACTCTGTGGAGCAGAACCTCCACCTGATGACGGTACGTTTTACCGAGCAACCCTGAACAGATCTGGATCTGGATCTGGATCAGAGCTGTCAGTATCAGCGTTCCTTATGAAACATGTTCATGTGTAACCTGTACGGTCTAATGCTGCCGTAACATCTGTCTTTACTAACTTTATCTTTATTTTAGTTCTCTGTTTGTGACTCGCAGTTAAAGCTGCTGTTGTTCTGGACTCTGAGGGTTAAAACAGACAATCTTACAGGGAAAAATAAACAAGAAAGACCAAAGTAAATAAATTATATGATAATGATAATAACATTTTTAGCGAAAAAGAGCCAAAAAACAGGACAAAAGTGTAACAGAACCAAGAAGGAACGGTGTCTCCATCCCTTATGTATCTGGACTGTCTGAAAAACTACAAAGGATCTTTAGACAGCACGATGTTCCTGTTTTCTTTAAACCAGGCAACACTTTAAGACAGAAACTCGTTCACCCTGAGGACAAGATGCCCACACAGAAACAGAGCGATGTAGTTTACTCCATTCAGTGCAGTGAGGAAAACTGCAAAGAGCGGTACATAGGTGAGACTAAACAGCCACTTCACAGAAGACTTTATCAGCACAGACGACACGCTGACTCGGGATCGCAGAGCGCCGTGCGTTTGCATCTAAAAGCTACAAACCGCACGTTTGAAGACGGCGAGGTGAAGAGTCTAAGCAGAGAGAAGAGTTGGTTTGAAAGAGGAGTCAAAGAAGCCATTTTGTGAAAAAAGAAAACCCCTCTTTGAACAGAAATGGTGGTCTGAGATTCAACCTGCCCAAAGTTTACCACAGTGTGTTAACACCGTGGTCAAGCCGATCACATGCTAATCAGGTACTTAACAGTGATGAGGGAGGTGCAGCCAGAAAACAACAGGCCTGATTACTGATTACTGGGCCATCATGGAAACTATTAGGTCAGTTTCAGGTGAAACTAGCTAATCAACAGATACTCAGGTAGACTCCTCCCTGAGGGCGGGGCTTAAGCAACACAGAGTAGCTTAAATTTCTGAGTTCTCAGACCATTTTCACAATTGAGAATGACTTCCGGATGGGAGCCGAAACGTCTTGATTCTGAAAACAGCGTCCAGACGACCACGACTGAAACCTTTTCTACGATGGACCGCTCCTGGACGAATGAGGGACGACACCGTCTTAGCAAAGATGGTAGTAAAACACACACACAAGGAAACAGAAAACAAACAAAACAGGTTTGGTCACTGCTGTCTCTTCAGATGTGCATGCTGTTCATTGCTTCACAGACGCTGCTGCGTGGGAAACTTCCCGTACAATATTGCGATGCAGACCATTGTTCGACGTCCCGTCCCCATTGGCCGTCTTATCGCGGAGATCTCCGAGCCGTCGGAGGAATGTAGGGATTGTCTCTGCCTTCCGTTGCTGTAGGAGAAGGCGTTTGTCCTTCGTATACACTAACAGGAGATTCAGGTGCTACTGACCCAAGCAGAGCAAGTGATGGATGTGATTTTATTGTCCCATTAAAGGCACAATCAAATATTAGAGTCCAGAAGGGTAACGGTGGAGGACAACACTGATCAGTTAGTGTTCGTCTGTCACGTAGAGGTGAGGTGTTAGGACAGGTGGCATGCAGTCCGCACTTAGTGGACTCTGTGGACCTTGAGCTGTGTTAGCTTCTGTCTGACACTGATTTGAGTTGATGGTGTACTACGCTGTCGAGAACTGCATCCCATTTCTCTTCTGAAGTTCTCGTTTCCAGGCATTTCTGAATTTGTCATTTGGTACCGCTAGCTGGGCCTGCAGAGTACAAGACAAGAACCGGATCCCTGTCTCCAGGGTTCG
This sequence comes from Siniperca scherzeri, assembly GCA_027580175.1. Lineage (NCBI taxonomy): Eukaryota > Metazoa > Chordata > Actinopteri > Centrarchiformes > Sinipercidae > Siniperca > Siniperca scherzeri. Next base: position 245,879 of record CM050846.1, on the reverse strand, counting down.
TGTCGAATGAGACTCTACGTGCTGTGGTACGTGAGTCCTGATGAAATTTCTAACTCGGAGGTATCGGAGGAAGTGTGATGATGGTGACGAGTACATCTGCTACGTTTTCTATCCTTCCACTCAGAAGAGACTGGGTCACTCAGAGCCGGGGGAAAGGCCGGCTGTTACAAGCTATATCACCTTTAGGCGAGTTTAGGAATGATTGGATGTGTTTCCATATTTTTACGATTTCAGACGGAGATTTTACCTTAAACTACCTGTCTGTCTCTCTCTGCCTGTCTGTCTCTCTCTCTCTCTGCCTGCCTGTCTCTCTCTCTGCCTGTCTCTCTCTCTGCCTGTCTCTCTCTCTCTGCCTGTCTCTCTCTGCCTGTCTGTCTCTCTCTCTCTCTGCCTGTCTCTCTCTCTGCCTGCCTGTCTCTCTCTCTGCCTGTCTGTCTCTCTCTGCCTGTCTGTCTGTTACAGAAGCGAGCAGTGAAAGCAGAGAACAGTGTTTCCAAACTGAAGGTGGAGCTGCAGCAGCTGCAGGTGAGACTTTTGTAGAAACTTTATTTAAACAGGTAATGTCACAGAGATCAGGTCAGATCATCAGTGATCCTGATACTAACTGGATCGGAGTGTATTGATCAGCTGTGGAGGACGAGATGTTCGTCGTCACAAACATGAGGGAAGATTTTAATTTGAGATGAAACAGAAACTGAAAGAATTCAGTTAAAATAAAGTTTTATTCAACCAGGTGAAACATAAACAATATAAACACAGAATATACGAGAGAAGCAGCTGCAGAAACATGAAATTGATTATATTTGTCTCATACAGAGTGTTTTCCTTCGTCTGATGAACAAACTGTTCTGAACATGTGAAAGTTGTAAAGCCGATTCTGCAGAGAAGAAGAAGGAAAGTAGTTCCCGTCTGACTGAAATGTGTCATTAATAATTAACAGAGTGGATCATCGTTCTAATAAAAAACAGCAGTTTAGTTTTTAGTCTCCGCTGATGAAGAAGAGTTTAATCATCATGTATTTATTGTTACTGACTCCGTTTGTCAGAATCTGTTTTAAAACCAGAGTCACACCTGAACGTCTGAACACGGCTGTTATTAAATTATTAATGACGCATTTCAGTCGTCTTGATTCACAGATAATTAGTTTTATATAAAGTCAGAAAACAGAGAAACATGCTGATCAACAGATTCAACATCAAACACAGTTTTAAATATATATATATATATATATATATATATATATATATATATATATATATATATATATATATATATATATATATTAGTCATTTAAAAGGTGTCCAGGTGTGTATCTGTGTGTGTATCTGTGTGTGTATCTGTGTGTGTCTCAGGTGGAAGTCGACTCTCTGCGGTCGGAGAACGACAGTCTGAAGGCAGCTGAGTCTGAGGTCGTCGTGACGATGAGACGCAATGCTCAGGTGGCGTCCGAGTACCTGAACAAGACAGCAAGCCACGCCCACGCCACCATCCGGTCAGTACCTGTGTGAACAGGTGTGTCTCTGTAGAAAATGAGTCCTGATGAAAAGTCTGTTTACGTCAGAGTCTTCAGGTGTGTTTGATTTGACCACCAGGTGGAGCCAAAGTCAAAGTTTCACAGACCTGTTCGTTCCACCTGACAAATGTTTGCTGATATTCATGAAGACAAATCAACACGTTCAGCTTCTAAACTGTAACCTGTCTCTCTCTCTGCCTGTCTGTCTGTCTCTCACCCTGTCTGCCTGTCTCTCACCCTGTCTGCCTGTCTCTCTCTCTGCCTGTCTGTCTGTCTGTCTGCCTGCCTGTCTGTCTGTCTGCCTGTCTGTCTGCCTGTCTGTCTGCCTGCCTGTCTGTCTGCCTGTCTGTCTGTCTGTCTGCCTGTCTGTCTCTGCCTGTCTGCCTGCCTGCCTGCCTGCCTGTCTGTCTGTCTGTCTGTCTGCCTGTCTGCCTGTCTGCCTGTCTGTCTGCCTGTCTGTCTGCCTGTCTGTCTGCCTGTCTGCCTGTCTGTCTGCCTGCCTGTCTGCCTGCCTGTCTGTCTGCCTGCCTGTCTGTCTGTCTGTCTGTCTGTCTGTCTGCCTGTCTGCCTGCCTGTCTGCCTGTCTCTCTGCCTGCCTGCCTGTCTGTCTGTCTGCCTGCCTGCCTGCCTGTCTGTCTCTCTGCCTGCCTGCCTGTCTGTCTGTCTGCCTGCCTGCCTGCCTGTCTGTCTCTCTGTCTGTCTGTCTTTCTGCCTGCCTGTCTCTCTCTCTGCCTGTCTGTCTGTCTGTCTGCCTGCCTGCCTGTCTGCCTGTCTCTCTGTCTGTCTCTCTGTCTGTCTGTCTCTCACCCTGTCTGCCTGTCTCTCTCTCTGTCTGTCTCTCTGCCTGTCTGTCTGTCTGCCTGTCTCTCTCTCTGTCTGTCTCTCTGCCTGTCTGTCTGCCTGCCTGTCTCTCTCTCTGCCTGCCTGTCTGCCTGCCTGTCTGTCTGCAGTCAGCTGTTGGGGGAAGCAGAGACTCTCCGTTTGGTCTCTCAGTTGCTGCAGTCCATCGACAAGATCTCCAACCTCAACTCAGAGTCCTGAACTCCTCCAGACCACCAGGTCTCGTTCAGACCTCCTCCAGACCCTGGTCTCTGACAGACAGGAGGACGTGGTTGTCATGGAAACAGCCCTGAAAGGACAAACTGAGGTCAGCAGGTCCCAGTCTGTCCATCCTCTCTTCATGTCAGCAGGTGGAGGACTTCTGGCTGCTGATTGGTCGGTTTGTTGGCTGGCACCAGACTGATCAATGAGTTTATAGCGAGTTTGTTTTATTTACAGTGTCATTAAATAGAAAGTCAAACTTGAAGGGGAAACACCTGCAGCTTGTTTTTAAATCCCGTTTGATTCTTGTTATTAATTATGAATTAATTCTGCAGCAGTAAACAGGAGGACCTGCTTAGCTTAGCATAAAGACTGGAAACAGCTAGCCACCGGCAGCTGTAAAGACATGGTTAACACGTTATATCTGCTTTGTTTAATCTGAAATGTAAAAACCAAAGTGTTTGGTTTCAGGGGGGGGGGGGTTCTGGACATGATTAGCTTATTTTAGGGGGGTTTTAATTGTAAGGAACCACGTACAATATTAAACATAAATGTTCCCATTTGATGTACCAGAGTTAGCTTAAAGCTAATGTTCATCAGCAGATCACAATTAAAACACACAGGAGAGAGAAGAAGGAAACTGAAGGCGTGTCTACGTACTAATCGTAAAGTCAACACACTAACAGGAACTGAATACGTGTTCTGATGTTAACTAACTTTCACTGCCAATTAAACTTCACAGAGAGAAAAATGTAGTTCTCCTGTTTTTGTTTTCCAGCTGTGAGCAGCTCCTCTGTTTCCTGTGTGCATTGCATTGTGGGAGTAGTGTTTCTGAGTATATTTGTATAATGTGTTGCATATATTGAAGGTCGAGGATAACTTCTAGTTATTTTGAACCCGGTAAACATCAGCATGTTAGCCTAACGACTAAAAACTAAAACATGTCGGACGACTCTTCTCCTGTACACCACTCTACTTTATTCACCAGATGTTTTCAGCTGTCTGTCGAGGAAGTAACATCTGGGCATTTTAGAGGAAAGGAGATCTCAGTTATACTCGTTAGTATTTGTGTAAATACTGGCTGCATACAGTACAAGTAAACGCACCTCGGGCGTCACCAACAGCATTCACAGCTGTGGCTTCGGTGTGTGTGAATGTGAAATGTAGTGTAAAGCGTGTAACAGTCCGTTTCCCGTTAAACGTGCATTAGATACTATAATGGCAGAAAAGTGCTGTGACATGAGTCTGCTTCATCCTCTGTGATCGCAGTGAGTTTTTCCAGGTTCGACGGTAAACTGAACCTTTTGTTCAGCTGATATTTTACTTCTAATGACTGAAAGTCACCAACATGACTTTCTTTGCTCCTTAGCTCAAGCGTTTATGGAGCGTGTTAGCAGTAATGGTAGTTAAATCACCGGGCAGGCAGAATGACGTGGACACTGGGAGGCTGATTGGTGACCCGTGATCAATAAGACTGTACATGTTTGCAAAGCTGATAGAAGCTGTCAGATGGGTTATTTGGGCAAAGTGACATGGGGACAAAAATATGAAAAGCTGGTTGTAATTGTTTTACCCAGCAGGCGATACGAGGGCGGACGCCATCCCCCTTGTTAGCAAAATGACCAAAACCCGTCCCCCTTGTTGACCTGCTCAGAAGCTGCTCCGCTTTGTCTCGTGGCGGCGCTTCACATTGCTGCTTTTAATACTCGCCACGGTCTCCGAACACGTGAGACTCGCTGGCTTTGAGCTGCCTGTGGAGGACTGAACACGTCAGAGTCCGTTCTGGATTAAAAGCTTCTGTTTCCGCCGTTTACTTTTCTCTTTAGAGCTCGCCATGTGACGCCATTTCTCCGCCTCGCCTCGTCTCTGCTCTCCCTGCGTTTGCGTTCCTCACTCACTGACTCGACTCGACGGCCGCTAAACCGGCGCCGTAAAGGCCGGAAAAGCTGCGCCGGTTAAAATAGAAACGCTCCATAAATTTAATAATTCTCAACAATCTATCGATATTCTGCACAGCAGACGGGAAAGAGAAAGTGTAACCGCAGCATGACGGAGGCCTGGTCAGAAATTAGCAGAGCTTGGACCAAAAGTGCCTGAACGCTTTTATTTTTGTTGTTGTTGTTCTCACTTGTTATTTTTTCAAATCTAAATTCAAATTGAGTGTTTATTTGACAATATAATGTAATAATTCTACATTATTTCAGAGTTTAGTAAACGGGCTACCGTCTGAAAAACAGGCACAAGGAACCCAGCTGGAAACCTGGACCTCAACTTTTATCATTTGGCTTTCTTTGCTGTCAGCTGACAGCACATATGAACAAAACAGTGAGAAGATGAAACGGTCTTACCTGTCGCAGGTGGAGTGATGGTACGCCGTGTTTTTAGTACAGTGAGGTGCTGAAATGAAAATGCACAGATAAAACAGAATGAACTACACATTCAATATAGTATATGGATATGAATCCAGTGATATGAGGTGTGATACTGAGATTCTGTAGTAATAATGATAGTTTAGCACAGTGCAGTGGTAGACCATTTAATGAAGGTGAGAAGAAATTACCATAAAACATTATTACACCGAATATTTCATGTTTTATATGTTATAAGGATAAATATATTCTTTTTGTTTGTCAGAAAGTCACTGACAGCCAGACGCATGTGCAGTATGTTACAGAACGCTGTTACTGATGTTTGGAGTAGAGAGAATATTAATATATCGCCAACTAACGGAAACCAGAGGTGATCGGGATGTAGTAGTGCTGATTTACCCCAGTTCATTTTATCACACATATTAAATCTCTCCCACATCGTTAACATCTTTACTAATATTTTGAACAAATAATGAAATATCGTCGGCGTAACGCGATATATATATATACTGTTGTGAGGTCTGACTCACTGTTAGAGCTCTGGTGAGCAAACAGACTTAATTAGTTGATTTTTCTTTTTTTAATTAATCAAGTAACTTCTAAAATATAAACAAATGTCAGTTTCTCAGAGTCCAGGTGAAGTTTCAGATGTTTTTTGTTCGACCATCAGTCCAAAACCCAGACTTTCAGTGTTTCTTTGCTGATTGACCTGAAAAAATCCTAACTTCACCTTTAAATCTAAGAAATTATAACTGTTTTATTTACTGTATGCAGCATTTAAACATGTTGTAATTATACTGCATATTTTAATATGAACCACAAGAGTAGTTGTTGCCAAGGTAACAACTGATGGGGGCTGCAGGTTAAAGACATGGTCAGCGACCTTCTGTGAGACACTAACTGAATATCAGGAGAAATAAATATTACCTGGTTCATCGTCTCCATTCCTGAAGTTACAGCTGAGCCTCCTCCAGCTCCGCCCAGCTCCACCCAGCTCCACCCGCCCGGAGTCTCTCTGGCAATAAAACAATAAGTTATTCGTGTATGAAAATATAAAATGATGGAAAGTAACATGAACGTACAGTCGATAAATGTACCTGATCATTTTGTTGACGCTGCTGTTTTCGGATCAGGAAACGGAGTCTCTGTTCGACAGACTGGCTCCTTTACAATATATGGCCAAAAGTATGTGGACAGCCCTGTCTACACACTGAGCATATGTTTGCTGTGGATCTTATGGAAGCAAATCCCTGCGGGTTCCAAAACAAAATGGTGTCTGAATCACTAATGATCAACTTCCACATCTGGCTGAGATGTGCAGGTGTCCACATACTTTTGGACATGCAGCGTAGTCTGGAACTACATCTAAAACGCACCAACAACCGGCTGAGTTCTTCTTCTGTGGTTTATTAACAAACATCAATACAGGTGATGACATCACAGTGTACACAGCAAGCAGCCAATCAGCTGCTCTCATTAGACTTTAGCTTACACGTGTCAGAGTGTGTGTCAGTGTGTGTGTGTGTCAGAGTGTGTGTGTTGGTGTGTGTGTGTTAGAGTGTGTGTGTTGGTGTGTGTGTGTCAGTGTTGGTGTGTGTGTCAGAGTGTGTGTGTGTTGGTGTGTTGGTGTGTTGATGTGTGTGTGTCAGTGTTGGTGTGTGTGTGTCAGAGTGTGTATCTGCTGTCTCCAGTGTGTGTTCCAGCTCTGTAGTTCACTCAGTCGTCTTCGTTTGTCGTCGTCTGAACGCGACAACTCCGACCTGAACAGCTGCTCGAAGCGCTGACACACACACACACACACACACACACAAATTAAACACTTACATTATGTTTTCTACTTTGTAGATGTTAAATGTGTGTGTGTGTGTGTGTGTGTGTACCTTCACAGCAGCGTCTCTCTGCTCTATAACAGCCAGATGTCCCAGGGTGCACCTGGTTGTGGTGATGGATGCTGTTGTTGCCATGGTAACACTGGATAGTGGGTCAGCAGTGCTGATGGTGGGGGGCGACAGGTACGAGATACCGGACCAGGTCCTGACACACACACACACACACACACACACTCGTGTTGTGGGTCCAGCAGAAGCTGCCAGAAATCTGCTGAACTACTGTGAAGCAGCTGGAGGGCTTTTATTTTGAAGGAGCTGCAGTTCTGCTCTGATGTCACAGCTCTGATGTCACAATAACAGTAATAATGTGATCCAACATGCAGGAGGTCAGAGGTCAGGTGTTACCTGCTTCCTGTGGAGAGTTTCTGTCCCGTTTCAGCTCCCGTCTCCATGGTAACTGTGCCGTCTCCATAGTGTTGGTGTGACGCCGCTGCCTCGGTTTCTATGGAAACAGAAAACAACTTAATGACCTGAGGTCAGGGTTCACAGGTAGCGGAGGGCAGTGAGGTGGGTGGTGTTGTGTTCAGGTGCAAGTCCCGCCCTACTGTGCTGTGATTGGCTAGCACTCGTTACATGCACGCGTGTTTGTGATTGGATGCTAGCTGTGAGCGTGTACAGCCGCTGCTGTCGCTGAAGATGCTGTAATAATAAATCTGATATGAGCGTGGAAACAGCGCCGGGCGCCGAATGCTGCATTCACTGTTCAGTGTTTTGCCTCGTTCTCCTCCGGCTGGCCGCCAGCGCCGCCCTCGGCAGGTACCGCCGATAGTTTGCCTCATCGTTCACCTGCGCGCTCTGAACACACCTTGTTGTTCTAGATGCTGAGTCTCGGAGACGCCCCCCCCCGGGTTAGTTCTCTGTGCTACAGCAGGTGAAAGGTTACCTGCGGGTGCGAGCAGGTCGTCCAGCTGACAGAGCAGGTTCTCTGTCAGAGAGGCCAGTGATGTCACAAACTCCTCCCCTCTGACTCGCACGCGCTCCTGCACACAAACACACACACAGGTGTTAACAGGTGTCACACCGACTCCTCCCCGTGCAGGTCTGACAGGCACCGATGGTAGCAGGTGTCACACTGACTCCTCCCTCCTCCTACCTGTAGCTCCAGGTGTGCGCAGCAGAGGGCGCTGTGCAGCTGCTGCTGTCTGAGCTCCTCCCGGCTGTTCAGAGTCTGAAGCTCGTCGTCTCCGAGAGACGCTCGCAGCTGACGGACGTTCACGCACTGAGAACCAGAGAGCACAAACACTGACGACCTCTGACCTCTGATGACCTCTGACCTCTGATGACAGACTGTTTTCACGTTGTTACCTTCTCCGTCTCGCTGGCTGCCAGCGTCTCCTCCAGCTTCAGTCTGACTCCGCCCACCTCCTCTCTCAGCTCCGCCCCCTGCTGTCGCTCATGGTTACTGATCAAAACTGCAGGTAACGAATGTAGCAGCTCCTCCAACACAGACAGGTGGTTCACCAACTCTGAGAGACAGACAGGCAGGCAGGCAGACAGAGAGACAGGCAGGCAGGCAGAAAGACAGACAGACAGACAGACAGACAGAGAGACAGACAGGCAGAGAGAGAGACAGACAGGCAGGCAGAAAGACAGACAGGCAGACAGACAGACAGACAGACAGACAGACAGGCAGGCAGGCAGACAGACAGACAGAGAGACAGACAGACAGACAGACAGACAGGCAGGCAGGCAGGCAGTTAGACAGACAGACAGACAGAGAGACAGACAGGCAGGCAGACAGGCAGAAAGACAGACAGACAGGCAGGCAGACAGAGAGACAGACAGACAGACAGACAGACAGACAGACAGACAGACAGACAGGCAGGCAGACAGACAGACAGACAGGCAGAGAGAGAGACAGGCAGTGTCTATAGTTGCTTGGCCTTGTTTATTCCGTGTCTGCTCTTGTACTTCTATCTTTGTGAGGTCCAATGTGAGTTTTAGACCTTGTTTATTACATATACTTGTGAGGACCAGGTACAAACATCATTGATCTCACATAAGGAGAGATTTAGCTACGAGCTCATTTCCATCTGCGGTCTGAGCAGGTCGACACTAATACAACTAACGCAGTTCATACAAGTCCAAACCTGCATCAAGATTTCAGTCATTACACCCGACACTATGCAGCAGATGATACAGTATATCAACCCCCCCCCAAATACCCCCCCCGGGTCAGAAGAGAGTTCAGGCTTGGTTTCAGGGGCAGGGAATGCATTATTTCAATGAGGGGGTCCTCATAAGTGTACAAGTACAAACGTGTGTGTGCGCGTGTGTGCCTACCCTCTCTGCTCGTGCTCAGAAACTTCCGGGCCTGTTCCTGGTATCCCAGCAGCCTCTGCTGCATGCTGTCAGCCCATTGGTCCAAGCTGTCAGGAAGCAGGAGGAACCTGCTGAGGCCGCAGCGCTCGCTGCGGTAAAAGTCCTGACAGAAAGTTTCAATCAGAAACTTTTAACACGAGAACGATATTTTGAAATTCAGCCGCATCACTGTGGACGTGCTCCCAAACAGCGCGTCTGTTACCTCGGCAACCAGCAGGAGGACGTCATTGGCTTTCCACAACACAGAGTTCACCGTGGAGCTGAAGGAGCTGAAACACAAACACACAGGTGATCAACACCTGGCTGCGATTCTCCGTCAGGATCAAATCAGACCAGCAGGCGAGACTCACTGTGTGTTCTGTTCTGGTTCTGCTCCAAAAACCTGGAACCTTCTGTCAGTCCTGATGGACCTGCAGCCCCTCCTCACACTGACACACACACACACACACACACACACACACACACACACACACACACAGTGTTTGTGACCCCAGAGTTCTGACTGACAGGTTGGTTTGTGGTCGTTATATTAACTATTAGTCCGTACTGAGCTTCTGTTTCAGCAAAATGACAAAGAGCTGAATCACCGTGAAACCATCGAGTCTCACACACAGCTTTTAATGAGACTGGGCTTCAAGCGTCCGGCGTGGAGCGTGTAGCGGCCTCTGGCGGTGAAACTGCAGTTTGCAGCCACGTGAGCGCCGCTCGCCTCGCCCTCCCCTTCCAGGCGTGGAGGAGGAACTGCGGTGAAGCGAAACTCGATAACGGCCCTCTGTGGAGCCGGTGTCTGGTTTGTCCGTTCTGGGCTCCTGTAGAAACATGGCGGCGCAACATGGCGGCCTCCGTGGAAGGGGACCCGCTCCCTCTGCAGATATAAAGGCTGATTCTAAGGTGACGGAAACACAGCGCTTCTTATCTTCAGGCGACTAAACGCTGATGAAAACGCACTTATGAATGTTACATTTCTGCCGGCAGCTGCTCCTGAACGCTCCACGCTGGAGCTTTTCATCTGGACTCAGTCTGATCATTCAGAAACCGAACGTCACGTCCCAGCGTCCTGAATAAGACACCTTGCTAATAGGTCCGTTTTATTCATACACGAGGCAGTTACACACACAAGTGGACTGTAAGGACAAACTCCTTGAGTATAATAATGTGAGGTAGAGGTGTGAGTGTGTGTGTGTGTGTGTGTGTGTGTGTGCGTGTGCGTGTGTGTACCTCAGTGTACCGACAGGCTCGCTGCATCTCTGTTGAAGACGCTGGACAGGACTCGGACCTGCAGACACACATCAGATGGTTCACAGGAGGTCCAGGCTGAATGAATGTAACTCAACACTGAAGCCACTTTCTGGAGTTAGTCAATTACACGGAGTATGAAAGACTGCGAGTAGGCAACTGAGTTTCAGTACTGACATTATAGCAACACTTTTCCAATAGCTAGAGATCGATAGATAAATACTTTATTGATCCCGAGGGACATTTAGGCACCCGGTAGCTTATACGACAAAACACCAACACACACAAGAATATGAGAATAAAAACCGGCAGGGAAGCGAGTCAGCCACCAGAAGTACTGCGGAGCCACCAAGGTGATTAAAAAGTAATTGATTACTGTGATTAATGATCAACATAAAATACTAATTGAAGATAAATCTATAAATACAAATGCACATTGTGCATAAAACCGTACTTTGAGGAATGTAGACCTGTTTTCGTCTGAACATAATAAAATACAGTCAGAACTGGGAAACCATTTCAATCAGGAACTAGAAGTCAACAAGTTAATGAAGCTGGTGAGCCGACAGCTTTCTGCACCTGACAGGTGTCGACACTCGCTGCTGCAACGCATTTTTACCTGCAGCTGTCCGTCCTCGTTCCTGCCTCTCCGCTGCTTCTGCTGCAGCATCCCGGCTCCTGCTGAACCTGAGGACGTTATCGGACCGGAGGGAGAAAAACATTTACTTGACCTCGTCAGCGTATTCGCTGCAGTAGTGCTCGGTGGGACCGGCTGGAGGATGTACCTGTTCAGGGACTTGATGACGCCCACGACGGGGTCATCGAGGAGGTCCACTCCCGTCCTGCTCGGCTGCAGTAAACCGGGAGGTGGGGCTGACCGGACCTGCTTCCTGGATTTAGGACGAGCCGAGAGGCTGTCCTGCAGGGTGGGGCCCTAAACACACCAATAACACGCAGATGGTAATCCGCATGGACTAAAGAAGACCACATAAATAGAAATATGTCCAGGTGTACAGCAGGTAGTCCAAGCACATAGGTGGTAGCGCAGGTAGGGAGAAAGCAGAAATACAAGAGCTAGTCCAAGTACTGGAGGTAACCTACCAATGAAAAGTCCAGGTATTGACAGCACTTCCTGAGGTCTTCATTGATTGATGACAGGAAAGAACACACCTGATCCGGAGACACCTGCAGACAGACAGACACATTATGACACCTGTGTATTAAATATATGAAATATTTGTGAATCTTCTGTAAACTGCTTTGGCAGCAACATGTTTTTGTTCATGCCAATAAAGCTATTTGAATTGAACAAAATTGAAATTGACAGAGTACTACAGCGGTAGTACTGTGTGTACCTGTGTACACCTGTGTGTACCTGTGTGTGACTGTGTGTGCCTGTGTGTACCTGTGTACACCTGTGTGTACCTGTGTGTACCTGTGTGTACCTGTGTACACCTGTGTGTACCTGTGTGTACCTGTGTGACTGTGTGTACCTGTGTGTACCTGTGTGACTGTGTGTACCTGTTTGTACCTGTGTGACTGTGTACACCTGTGTGTACCTGTGTGTACCTGTGTACCTGTGTACACCTGTGTGTACCTGTGTGTACCTGTGTGTACCTGTATACCTGTGTGTACCTGTGTGTGACTGTGTGTACCTGTGTGACTGTGTGTACCTGTGTACACCTGTGTGTACCTGTGTACACCTGTGTGTACCTGTGTGTACCTGTGTGTGACTGTGTGTGACTGTGTGTACCTGTGTACACCTGTGTGTACCTGTGTGTACCTGTGTGTACCTGTGTACACCTGTGTGTACCTGTGTACACCTGTGTGTACCTGTGTGTACCTGTGTGTGTGTGTACCTGTGTGACTGTGTGTACCTGTTTGTACCTGTGTGACTGTGTACACCTGTGTGTACCTGTGTGTACCTGTGTACCTGTGTACACCTGTGTGTACCTGTGTGTACCTGTGTACCTGTGTGTACCTGTGTATACCTGTGTGTACCTGTGTACCTGTGTGTACCTGTGTGACCTGTGTGTACCTGTGTGTACCTGTGTGTGACTGTGTGTACCTGTGTACACCTGTGTGTACCTGTGTGTACCTGTGTACCTGTGTGTACCTGTGTGTACCTGTGTGTTCTCCATGTTCCTCCTCAGATCCTCCAGCCTGCTGCAGATGTCTGACTGCTGCCGGTTACTGATGGCTGCCTGTGTGGTTCAAACACGGTTAGTAAAGAGATTCATACAGGTCTGAGAGACAGACAGGCAGACAGACGGGCAGACAGACAGAGAGACAGACAGGCAGACAGACGGGCAGACAGACAGGCAGATAGGCAGGCAGACAGACAGACAGGCGGGCAGACAGGCAGATAGGCAGGCAGACAGGCAGACAGACGGGCAGACAGACAGACAGACAGAGAGACAGACAGGCAGAGAGACAGACAGGCAGACAGACGGGCAGACAGACAGACAGACAGGCAGACAGGCAGAGAGACAGACAGGCAGAGAGATGGGCAGACAGACAGACAGACAGACAGGCAGACAGGCAGAGAGACAGACAGGCAGAGAGACAGACAGGCAGAGAGACAGGCAGACAGACGGGCAGACAGACAGACAGACAGGCAGACAGGCAGAGAGACAGACAGGCAGACAGACGGGCAGACAGACAGGCAGAGAGACAGGCAGACGGGCAGACAGAGAGACAGGCAGAGAGACAGACAGACAGACAGACAGACAGACAGGCAGACAGGCAGACAGACAGGCAGGCAGACGGGCAGACAGACAGACAGAGAGACAGACAGGCAGACAGACGGGCAGAGAGACAGACAGACAGACAGGCAGACAGACAGACAGGCAGACAGACGGGCAGACAGACAGGTACCTCTGCCTTAATGTGAACTTGTGTGCTGCTGATAATTTTCTGGATCTTCTCCATGAACTTAACCTCAGACTTCAGGGAGGAGAGTTTCTCCTCAAAACGACCAGACACCTGCTTCACCTGCAGGAGCAACACACGCTGTGGTCTCCGAGTGTACAGCAGGTAAAGCTTCATGTTTTCATTGCACAGTGAACGCTGTACAGCAGAGCTGCCTCTGTGGACTTTGACAGATCTCATGTGCAAATTGAAAACACTGCGACCTGTTTGAACTTGGGTTACTCTGTATTAAGAGAAAGAGTTTAAAGGTGTGTTGATGGTAAATGTAGTCCATCGAAGCAATAGATTCCTCAGTTTGTGCTATATATATATATACGCACTGTGTGTATATATACATATATATATACACACAGTGTGTATATATATATATATACACACACTGTGTGTATATATATGTATATCTGGCTGTCGGGGACCCTCCAGAACCTGAACCGCAGAGAACAGCGACGGGTGCTGCCTCTGCTCAAATTGCCCTCCGACGCCAACAGAAACTGACTCATTGTGCTGCGGGGAATTTCAGCGTGGGCAGTTGTTGTTGGATGCTGTCGCCAACGCCAACCCGAGAGAGCCGTGTGTGTTACTACGCGCGAAGGTTTTACCTAGCTATGGGCTGCAGGTGGTGCTATGGGCTGCAGGTGGTGCTATGGGCTGCAGGTGGTGCTATGGGCTGCAGGTGGTACTCCGGGCGGTGCTGGACTAATGTTGTAATATTGAGGGACAGTCAGGAGAAACCGTGTGAACGTTGAGCCTCATTTGAAGCCAGCTAAATAACGAGCGTATGTTGGATGCCGTTAACTAGTTATTACGCGGCGCTAGCTCAGCTAGCGTTAGCGTTGTTGTTATACGGAAGCCCGTTCTGCTGCGGGATCCTCGGCGGTGTGTGTGTGTTGCTGTATGTAAATGTACTTGAAAGGTGAGTAGCTTAGATTAGCACCCAGCAGCTAGCTCGCTCAGACCATGAAGCTGTGACGTTAGCGGCCCGCTGGGCCGCGAGGCTGATACGGATCAGACTCCTGCTCCTACATGTGCCATGGTCAAGGTTTTGGTTTAGAAGTTTCTTATTAACGACAGAAGTGCAGCTAGACTCGGTTAGCTTTGTTGTTATACGGAAAACTCCTGGGTGAACGTGGGCGTCAGAAGCTCACGTGCAATGCATCCTGGTACTTGTAGGCGCTGCAGGCACGAACTCTGCTTTCTCGGTCAATACAGATTCAGTTGACTACATGTACCATCAGCACTGGCTGCACGTCCACACGAAGGTGCGAATTCTCCTTTGAACTGTGTGTACCTGTGTACACCTGTGTGTACCTCAGTGTACCGACAGGCTCGCTGCATCTCTGTTGAAGACGCTGGACAGGACTCGGACCTGCAGACAGACAGACACATTATGACACCTGTGTACCTGTGTGTGTGTACCTCAGTGTACCGACAGGCTCGCTGCATCTCTGTTGAAGACGCTGGACAGGACTCGGACCTGCAGACAGACAGACACATTATGACACCTGTGTACCTGTGTGACTGTGTACACCTGTGTGTACCTGTGTGACTGTGTGAATGTGTACCTGTGTACCTGTGTGAATGTGTGTACCTGTGTGTATCTGTGTACCTGTGTACCTGTGTGTACCTGTGTGACTGTGTACCTGTGTGTACCTGTGTGTGTACCTGTGTGACTGTGTGTGACTGTGTGTGTACCTGTGTACCTGTGTGTGACTGTGTACCTGTGTACCTGTGTGACTGTGTGAATGTGTACCTGTGTGAATGTGTACCTGTGTGACTGTGTACCTGTGTGTACCTGTGTGACTGTGTGTGTACCTCAGTGTACCGACAGGCTCGCTGCATCTCTGTTGAAGACGCTGGACAGGACTCGGACCTGCAGACAGACAGACAGACAGACAGACACATTATGACACCTGTGTACCTGTGTGACTGTGTGACTGTGTACACCTGTGTGTACCTGTGTGACTGTGTACCTGTGTGTGTACCTGTGTACCTGTGTGACTGTGTACACCTGTGTGTACTGTGTGTACCTGTGTACCTGTGTGACTGTGTGAATGTGTACCTGTGTACACCTGTGTGTACCTGTGTACCTGTGTGTACCTCAGTGTACCGACAGGCTCGCTGCATCTCTGTTGAAGACGCTGGACAGGACTCGGACCTGCAGACAGACAGAGAGACAGACAGACAGACACATTATGACACCTGTGTACCTGTGTACACCTGTGTGTACCTCAGTGTACCGACAGGCTCGCTGCATCTCTGTTGAAGACGCTGGACAGGACTCGGACCTGCAGACAGACAGACAGACAGACAGACAGACAGACAGACACATTATGACACCTGTGTACCTGTGTGACTGTGTGTACCTGTGTACCTGTGTGTGTACCTGTGTGTATCTGTGTACCTGTGTACACCTGTGTGTACCTGTGTACCTGTGTGTACCTGTGTACACCTGTGTGTACCTGTGTGTACCTGTGTACCTGTGTACACCTGTGTGTACCTGTGTACACCTGTGTGTACCTGTGTACACCTGTGTGTACCTCAGTGTACCGACAGGCTCGCTGCATCTCTGTTGAAGACGCTGGACAGGACTCGGACCTGCAGACAGACAGGCAGACAGGCAGAGAGAGAGAGAGACAGACAGGCAGGCAGAGAGACAGACAGAGAGACAGACAGACACACACACGAATGAAAGAGTCTGACGGTGGTAAACTGGTGGTAACTGTCGATCGCCCCACAGTGGTTCACACCACTGAGCAGCGTGTACACCGCCTGGTGCAGCTCAGGTTACACCCCAGCTACACCCACTAAACACTGGTTAGCTCCCGGTCATCGCTAACATTCGAGCTACGTTCAGCATGTCGTCCGAGCAACACGCTGCGTGCGCGCGGTACTGAGGCCGGGCGTTCGCCACACCGAGCCGGGACACTTCATACCGATAATAAAGATATGAACAACATCTGATTTGATCTGTGTGTACCTGTGTACACCTGTGTACCTGTACCTGTGTGCACCTGTGTGACTGTGTACACCTGTGTACCTGTGTGAATGTGTGTATCTGTGTACCTGTGTGACTGTGTGACTGTGTACCTGTGACTGTGTACACCTGTGTGTACACCTGTGTGTATCTGTGTACCTGTGTGAATGTGTGTACCTGTTTGTACCTGTGTGCACCTGTGTGACTGTGTACACCTGTGTACCTGTGTGTACCTGTATACCTGTGTGTACCTGTATACCTGTGTGTACCTGTGTGTGTGTGTACCTGTGTGTACCTGTGTGACTGTGTGTACCTGTGTACTGTGTGTACTGTGTGTACCTGTGTGACTGTGTGTACCTGTGTACCTGTGTGACCTGTGTGTACCTGTGTGTACCTGTGTGACTGTGTGTACCTGTGTACCTGTGTGTACCTGTGTGTACCTGTGTGACTGTGTGTACCTGTGTGTACCTGTGTGACTGTGTGTACCTGTGTGTACCTGTACCTGTGTGTACCTGTGTGTACCTGTGTGTACCTGTGTGACTGTGTGTACCTGTGTACACCTGTGTACCTGTGTGACTGTGTGTACCTGTGTGACTGTGTGTACCTGTGTACCTGTGTGACTGTGTGTACCTGTGTGACTGTGTGACTGTGTGTACCTGTGTGTACCTGTGTGACTGTGTGTACCTGTGTACCTGTGTGACTGTGTGTACCTGTGTGTACCTGTGTACACCTGTGTGTATCTGTGTACCTGTGTGTACCTGTGTGTACCTGTGTGACTGTGTGTACCTGTGTACACCTGTGTGTACCTGTGTACCTGTGTGTGACTGTGTGTACCTGTGTGACTGTGTGTACCTGTGTACACCTGTGTGTACCTGTGTGACTGTGTGTACCTGTGTGAATGTGTGTACCTGTGTGTATCTGTGTACCTGTGTGTACCTGTGTGAATGTGTGTATCTGTGTACCTGTTTGACTGTGTGTACCTGTGTGACTGTGTGTACCTGTGTGTACCTGTGTACCTGTGTGTACCTGTGTGACTGTGTGTACCTGTGTGACTGTGTGACTGTGTGTACCTGTGTGACTGTGTGTACCTGTGTGACTGTGTGTACCTGTGTACCTGTGTGACTGTGTGTACCTGTGTGACTGTGTGAATGTGTGTACCTGTGTGTACCTGTGTGTACCTGTGTGACTGTGTACCTGTGTGTACCTGTGTGACTGTGTGTACCTGTGTGTACCTGTGTGACTGTGTGAATGTGTGTACCTGTGTGTACCTGTGTGTACCTGTGTGACTGTGTGACTGTGTACCTGTGTGTACCTGTGTGACTGTGTGAATGTGTGTACCTGTGTGTACCTGTGTGTACCTGTGTGACTGTGTGTACCTGTGTGTACCTGTGTACCTGTGTGACTGTGTGTACCTGTGTGAATGTGTGTACCTGTGTGAATGTGTGTACCTGTGTGACTGTGTGTACCTGTGTGACTGTGTGTACCTGTGTGAATGTGTGTACCTGTGTAGTTGTGTGACTGTGTGTACCTGTGTGAATGTGTGTACCTGTGTGACTGTGTGTACCTGTGTGAATGTGTGTACCTGTGTGACTGTGTGTACCTGTGTGAATGTGTGTACCTGTGTACCTGTGTGACTGTGTGTACCTGTGTGTACCTGTGTACCTGTGTGACTGTGTGTATGTGTGTACCTGTGTGTACCTGTGTGTACCTGTGTGTACCTGTGTGACTGTGTGTACTGTGTGTACCTGTGTGTGTACCTGTGTGTACCTGTGTGACCTGTGTGACTGTGTGTACCTGTGTGTACCTGTGTGTACCTGTGTGTACCTGTGTGTACCTGTGTGTACCTGTGTGTACCTGTGACTGTGTGTACCTGTGTGTACCTGTGTGTACTGTGTGTACCTGTGTGTACCTGTGTACCTGTGTGACTGTGTGTACCTGTGTGAATGTGTACCTGTGTGAATGTGTACCTGTGTGTACCTGTGTGACTGTGTGTACCTGTGTGAATGTGTGTACCTGTACCTGTGTGTATGTGTGTACCTGTGTGTGTACCTGTGTACCTGTGTACTGTGTACCTGTGTGACCTGTGTGTACCTGTGTGTACCTGTGTGACTGTGTGTATCTGTGTACCTGTGTGTACCTGTGTGAATGTGTGTACCTGTGTACCTGTGTGACTGTGTGTACCTGTGTGTACCTGTGTGTACCTGTGTGACTGTGTGTACCTGTGTACCTGTGTGACTGTGTGTACCTGTGTGTACCTGTGTGTACCTGTGTGTACCTGTGTGTACCTGTGTGTACCTGTGTGTACCTGTGTGTACCTGTGTACCTGTGTGTACCTGTGTGTACCTGTGTGTTCTCCATGTTCCTCCTCAGATCCTCCAGCCTGCTGCAGATGTCTGACTGCTGCCGGTTACTGATGGCTGCCTGTGTGGTTCAAACACGGTTAGTAAAGAGATTCATACAGGTCTGAGAGACAGACAGGCAGACAGACGGGCAGACAGACAGAGAGACAGACAGGCAGACAGACGGGCAGACAGACAGGCAGATAGGCAGGCAGACAGACAGACAGACGGGCAGACAGACAGGCAGATAGGCAGGCAGACAGGCAGACAGACGGGCAGACAGACAGACAGACAGACAGAGAGACAGACAGGCAGAGAGACAGACAGGCAGACAGACGGGCAGACAGACAGACAGACAGACAGGCAGACAGGCAGAGAGACAGACAGGCAGACAGACAGATGGGCAGACAGGCAGACAGACAGGCAGAGAGACAGACAGGCAGACAGACGGGCAGACAGACGGGCAGACAGACAGACAGACAGGCAGAGAGACAGACAGGCAGACAGACGGGCAGACAGACAGGCAGAGAGACAGACAGGCGGGCAGACAGAGACAGGCAGAGAGACAGACAGGCAGACAGACGGGCAGACAGACAGGCAGAGAGACAGACAGGCAGACAGACAGGCAGGCAGACGGGCAGACAGACAGACAGAGAGACAGACAGGCAGACAGACGGGCAGAGAGACAGACAGACAGACAGGCAGACAGACAGACAGGCAGACAGACGGGCAGACAGACAGGTACCTCAGCCTTAATGTGAACTTGTGTGCTGCTGATAATTTTCTGGATCTTCTCCATGAACTTAACCTCAGACTTCAGGGAGGAGAGTTTCTCCTCAAAACGACCAGACACCTGCTTCACCTGCAGGAGCAACACACGCTGTGGTCTCCGAGTGTACAGCAGGTAAAGCTTCATGTTTTCATTGGACAGTGAACGCTGTACAGCAGAGCTGCCTCTGTGGACTTTGACAGATCTCATGTGCAAATTGAAAACACTGCGACCTGTTTGAACTTGGGTTACTCTGTATTAAGAGAAAGAGTTTAAAGGTGTGTTGATGGTAAATGTAGTCCATCGAAGCAATAGATTCCTCAGTTTGTGCTATATATATATATACACACAGTGTGTATATATATATATACACACAGTGTGTATATATATATATACGCACTGTGTGTATATATATATATACACACAGTGTGTATATATATGTATATCTGGCTGTCGGGGACCCTCCAGAACCTGAACCGCAGAGAACAGCGACGGGTGCTGCCTCTGCTCAAATTGCCCTCCGACGCCAACAGAAACTGACTCATTGTGCTGCGGGGAATTTCAGCGTGGGCAGTTGTTGTTGGATGCTGTCGCCAACGCCAACCCCGAGAGAGCCGGTGTGTGTTACTACGCACGAAGGTTTTACCTAGCTATGGGCTGCAGGTGGTGCTATGGGCTGCAGGTGGTGCTATGGGCTGCAGGTGGCGCTATGGGCTGCAGGTGGTACTCCGGGCGGTGCTGGACTAATGTTGTAATATTGAGGGACAGTCAGGAGAAACCGTGTGAACGTTGAGCCTCATTTGAAGCCAGCTAAATAACGAGCGTATGTTGGATGCCGTTAACTAGTTATTACGCGGCGCTAGCTCAGCTAGCGTTAGCGTTGTTGTTATACGGAAGCCCGTTCTGCTGCGGGATCCTCGGCGGTGTGTGTGTGTTGCTGTATGTAAATGTACTTGAAAGGTGAGTAGCTTAGATTAGCACCCAGCAGCTAGCTCGCTCAGACCATGAAGCTGTGACGTTAGCGGCCCGCTGGGCCGCGAGGCTGATACGGATCAGACTCCTGCTCCTACATGTGCCATGGTCAAGGTTTTGGTTTAGAAGTTTCTTATTAACGACAGAAGTGCAGCTAGACTCGGTTAGCTTTGTTGTTATACGGAAAACTCCTGGGTGAACGTGGGCGTCAGAAGCTCACGTGCAATGCATCCTGGTACTTGTAGGCGCTGCAGGCACGAACTCTGCTTTCTCGGTCAATACAGATTCAGTTGACTACATGTACCATCAGCACTGGCTGCACGTCCACACGAAAGGTGCCGAATTCTCCCTTTGAACTTCGTACCTGCTGCAAACTCTTGGACTCAAACGCCTCCAGCTCGGAGTGGATGGCCTCCTCGGTCACACTGATCTGTTTGGTTTCCTCCTTCAGTCTTCTCTGAAACAACTTCACCTCCAGAGGAGCAAAATCACCTCCTTCACTAAACAACCTGCAGGAGGAGAAAACACGAACGTTGCTTTTTATTTCTTAACTTTAGTTTTTCCAGATGACTCTTCCAGGTGTTCCAGGTGTTACCTGAAGGACTGGAGGAGTTGTGCTGTTCTGTTTCTGACCGCCTCCAGTCTGGTCTGAAGTGTCTGTCTGAAGGCGGTCTGACAGCGCTGGGTGTCTTTGATATGTTGATCCAGACGGTCCTGCAGGGTGGCGCTCGCAGCCTCCAGACTGCAGACAGACAGACAGACTGTAACACCTGACTCTTCAGTTAGACGTCTAAACAGTCAGCTGATCACAGATCAGTTGTTACCGTTGGCTGCTGTCAGCCGTCAGGACGTTGTCCTCCATGTCGGACAGAATGGCGGTGAACTCCTGGTCCTTCCTGCTGATGGAGGTCTGCAGCTCCTGCAGATCCACCCTGCAGGAGGTCAACGCATCCAACACCTCCGTACAGTGAACATCCACGCGCTGCCTGTGGAGCTGCAACTCAGCTAAACACACACACACACACACACACACACACACACGAATGAAAGAGTCTGACGGTGGTAAACTGGTGGTAACTGTCGATCGCCCCACAGTGGTTCACACCACTGAGCAGCGTGTACACCGCCTGGTGCAGCTCAGGTTACACCCCCAGCTACACCCACTAAACACTGGTTAGCTCCCGGTCATCGCTAACATTCGAGCTACGTTCAGCATGTCGTCCGAGCAACACGCTCGTGTGCGCGGTACTGAGGCCGGGCGTTCGCCACACCGAGCCGGGACACTTCATACCCGATAATAAAGATATGAACAACATCTGATTTGATCTGTGTGCGCGCTGTACAGCCCCTAAAGCAGCTTCACACACAGTCAAATCAGCATTGTGATTGACTGACGCATTACTGTACATACACCCGATCATGTTCAGTAAGTCAGTAACTTTCCACCTGCACTGAGACTGAACACTGCTTCTGGACATAAATCATGTCACATAACTGTCTAATGTGAACTTAAATCACGGGGGTAGTGGGCTGCCAGCAGCTCCTGCACATACAGCAGCATAATGTACATTAAACTCATCACACAGACAACATTTGGCAGGTTTTAGTAGGACATCAGAAAGGCTGGAATATTGTTCCTAAACAAATGAGAATGCTAATGTATGAAAAGAAAACACGTGCTCCTAAAACATGGAACAGCCTGCTGCCAGTCTTCTTCAACTAAATAAAAATATTTTGGGTTTATTATCTTTTACTTAACCTCTTTTCCTCATCAGCGTGTGTGTTGTCTGTCTGTATTGACTTTAAAATGTTCCATCGTAGAAAAGGTTTCAGTCGTCTGGACGCTGTTTTCAGAATCAAGACGTTTCGGCTCCCATCCGGAAGTCGTTCTCAATTGTGAAAATGGTCTGAGAACTCAGAAATTTAAGCTACTCTGTGTTGCTTAAGCCCCGCCCTCAGGGAGGAGTCTACCTGAGTATCTGTTGATTAGCTAGTTTCACCTGAAACTGACCTAATAGTTTCCATGATGGCCCAGTAATCAGTAATCAGGCCTGTTGTTTTCTGGCTGCACCTCCCTCATCACTGTTAAGTACCTGATTAGCATGTGATCGGCTTGACCACGGTGTTAATACGCTGTGGTAAACTTTGGGCAGATTGAATCTCAGACCACCATTTCTGTTCAAAGAGGGGTTTTCTTTTTTCACAAAAATGGCTTCTTTGACTCCTCTTTCAAACCAACTCTTCTCTCTACTGAGACTCTTCACCTCGCTGTCTTCAAACGTGCGGTTTGTAGCTTTCAGATGCAAACGCACGGCGCTCTGCGATCCCGAGTTAGCGTGTCGTCTGTGCTGATAAAGTCTTTTGTGAAGCGGCTGTTTGGTCTCGCCTATGTACCGCTCTTTGCAGTTTTCCTCACTGCACTGAATGGAGTAAACTACATCGCTCTGTTTCTGTGTGGGCATCTTGTCCTTAGGGTGAACAAGTTTCTGTCTTAAAGTGTTGCCTGGTTTAAAGAAGACAGGAACATCGTGCTGTCTAAAGATCCTTTGTAGTTTTTCAGACAGTCCAGATACATAAGGGATGGAGACGCCGTTCCTTCTTGGTTCTGTTACACTTTTGTCCTGTTTTTTGAGAATGACTTCCGGATGGGAGCCGAAACGTCTTGATTCTGAAAACAGCGTCCAGACGACTACGACTGAAACCTTTTCTACGATGGAGCGCTCCTCGTCGAATGAGGGACGACAGCGTCTTTAAAATGTTTTATCACTCTACAGCCCTTCGCTCTGTAAATACAGTGAGCTCCTCAGCCGAGTGCTGCAGTTCCTCTAACGGCCACCAGGCGCTGCTGCGAGGTCAGCGCGGCCCTCAGCGCTGAGCGTGTGTGTGTTACCCAGGCGGGGTTGGTATACGTGGGTCCGGATGTGTTGGGGGTTCAGCTGCTGCAGCTGGAGCTCCTGCTCCAAACGCACCGCCTCCTTCCTGTCTGTTACCGTGGCAACGGCCGAGCTGAGGACGTCATGGAAA
>CM050846.1:210000-217500 GCA_027580175.1 Siniperca scherzeri | reverse complement strand
AAGAGAAAACGTGACTCGCTGCTCGTCTCCGCCCGCTGCTGCTGCTGCTGCGAGAACACGAGCTCATTGGCTGGTGGAGGTCAACAGCTGGTGGAGCTGATCCTCCAGCCGCTGCCGTTAAAGCAGCGCAGAAGAAGAAGAGGGCGCGGCGAGACGACGTCAGTAAAAGGTCAGACGATGGAAGCGGGTTTCGGGCGTTTTGATTTGGACTGCAGGTGTTTCGACTTGTGTGCAAAATGCAAATAAAAACAGCTGGAAACAGAGTTTGTGATGCGTCGAGTCAAACAGTTACCGATCCGCTGATTGACGGCTGTCAGCTGGTTGAACCAATCAGACACCAGAGCAGTGGAGCAGGAGGGCGGGACCAGAGAGCTGAAACACAGAGAAAGGATGTGATCGGCCGCTTGATTCTGTAAAATGTTAATCGAACCAATCAGAAGATGGACCGCAGAGTGTCCGCTGCCGTTACCAGATGTTGTAGATGACGTCCCGACGGCGTTCTGTCAGATCTCGCTGAGTTAGTTTCATCTCCTGAACCACCTGAGGAACCGAGACCAGCTGCTGATCCTCGTCCCCGCTGCAGAGACTCCTGCAGCACAGATACGACCCAAACTGAAGCAGTGCGAGCCCGTCTAACACCGGGCTGAGCCGGGCCGTCTCCGGGTTCTCCACCCACCTGAAGCGGTCTATGACCTCGCGGACTCTGCTCCTCCTCCAGCGGCTCAGGCAGTCCTCCCAGTGCAGACGCAGCAGAGACTTACGCTGCAGGTTCTCCTCCTGCAGGAGCAGCAGCAGGCGAGCCACGCTGCGCCGGTTCGCCAGGAGAGACTGATTCAGCATCTGCAAAACAGACGGGAGAGCTGTAGCTGCCGGTGTGTGGAGGTCCGGGGTCACGGGTTAAAGGTCAAAGGTTTCAGTGAGCTACCGTGGCCTCGGAGTGGATCAGTCTGCAGACGTCAGGTGAGGGCAGGAAGCCGATCTTCTCCAGCAGGTGGCAGTACGTCCTGAGCACAACTCTGATCTGCAAGGAAAACAGGCCGTCACACTCAGAGGCTCAGGGGCCGACCGGCGCCGCCGATCACGCTGCCGCGGGCGAGGGGCGCTCTGTCGGAGCTGGTCGGCACCCTGAACAACGTCGCCCACCCCCGCCCTGACGGAGAAGACGAGCGTCTTCAGCCAAAACCCCACGAGGAACGGATCGTTGCATCAAACTCGCCAGTGGACTCGCTAACTCGGTCCATCTTTGAGCTTGGCTTCCTGCGGTCTGCTTCTGCCTGCATGTTGGGACGCTGGGCGCCACTCTGCGCACCCCGTGGCTGCTTCGTGTCCCGCTGCTGTGACGTGCCCCCCCCCCGGGGGATAAACGAAATATCTACACACTGACAGACGTTCCCACATACACGTACACATTTTATTAGGGCTGCCGTGGCAACAAGCCCTGCTCCATTTAAAGTCTTGTATCAGTGTTCAGACCGAGGTCCTGTGAGGGGGGCAGTCTACGTCTCGTACCTTCGTCACAGCAAATAAGTTTCATTGTGTAAGTTCTTGATTGACAGATGTGTCTGTCTCGCTCGTACAAACAAATAAAAGAGACGACGCTTCTTAAAACGTTACAGAAATATAAAGAAGGACTTCCTCTTATGTGCTTCCTTATTATCTGCAGGGCTTTTAAAATGTATTATTATTATTACGTATTTTTAATATTCGTCTTTCATTTCATTAATTGATTTTATTTTTATACTATAATGTTATCAGCACTCCTGTATCGTGTACTTTGTGTACTTGTACCTGGCTTGCTATGTGCACGTGTGTGAATAAAGTTTTGTAAAAAAAACCTCCAGTCAGACGAACACGTGTGCTTCTGCGCTGCTTGAGATGAAACTCTCAGTCTGACCTTGTTGGTTCGTTGAGTCTCTGATTCAGTCAGTTTGTGGTTCAGCTCCATGATTCTGATCTTCTTCAGCTTCACCTCCTCCTCCACCTCCTCCCAGAGAGCATTCACCTCCTGAACACACACACACACACACACACACACACACACACACACACACACACACACACACACACACACACACACACACACACACACACAATGGGTCGCATCTTCAGCCAGGATTTTAGAAACACCACCAACCAAACTCTGTACAATTTTTCTGAGTATTTAAAAACTTTCACATTCTCGTTATTAACTGAACTGTTTAGTTATATTTTCTGTAAATGTTTATAAACCTTTTTGCCTAAAAAACAATTGAATTTAGTTGTTCAGTCACGTCAATATCACCTTAAGGTTAATTTAATACCTGTTCTGGAGCTGTCAATCACTAGTCACATGCTCTTCATCAGCAGATGGAACTGTAGATATTCAAATTTCCAGTTTTTATGAGCACTTTAAGGACTTCTCGTGCATGTGCGCTTAAAGGGCTAAGTTTCAAAGACATATGATCAAAAGCTCCAGAACAGCTACTAAATGGACCTTACGGTAACTAACGTGTAATATGTGTGTGATTGTAAAATGGAATATGAATCTATATGAGGACATGACGTCAGGGGCGTCAGCGGTCAGTTAGCTGTGGGCTACTTGAGCCCCGTGTTTTCAGCCTGTATGTGTTCACATGCGGTCAGACTGTCCCGTCAGAGCAGCCGAACCAGCAGTCAGCAGCTCCTGTCTGCAGTGGACCTGTGGACGGACAGACAGCCGTCTCTGGATCACTGCGAGACTGAAGGAAACTTAGAAACAGCAGGATTCTCAGGCAGCTTCTGCAGCCGCTTTCTTCTCTGGCGTCTCAGCTGATTCATGAGAGTGCTCTCTCAGCCTGTGGTTATCCTACTTGGGCCATCAACAAAGTTAAAAGAGCCAAAAAACAGGACAAAAGTGTAACAGAACCAAGAAGGAACGGGTCTCCATCCCTTATGTATCTGGACTGTCTGAAAAACTACAAAGGATCTTTAGACAGCACGATGTTCCTGTTTTCTTTAAACCAGGCAACACTTTAAGACAGAAACTCGTTCACCCTGAGGACAAGATGCCCACACAGAAACAGAGCGATGTAGTTTACTCCATTCAGTGCAGCGAGGAAAACTGCAAAGAACGGTACATAGGCGAGACCAAACAGCCGCTTCACAGAAGACTTTATCAGCACAGACGACACGCTAACTCGGGATCGCAGAGCGCCGTGCGTTCGCATCTAAAAGCTACAAACCGCACGTTTGAAGACAGCGAGGTGAAGAGTCTGAGTAGAGAGAAGAGTTGGTTTGAAAGAGGAGTCAAAGAAGCCATTTTTGTGAAAAAAGAAAACCCCTCTTTGAACAGAAATGGTGGTCTGAGATTCAATCTGCCCAAAGTTTACCACAGTGTATTAACACCGTGGTCAAGCCGATCACATGCTAATCAGGTACTTAACAGTGATGAGGGAGGTGCAGCCAGAAAACAACAGGCCTGATTACTGATTACTGGGCCATCATGGAAACTATTAGGTCAGTTTCAGGTGAAACTAGCTAATCAACAGATACTCAGGTAGACTCCTCCCTGAGGGCGGGGCTTAAGCAACACAGAGTAGCTTAAATTTCTGAGTTCCCGTCCAATTTTTTCACAATTGAGAATGACTTCCGGATGGGAGCCGAAACGTCTTGATTCTGAAAACAGCGTCCAGACGACAACGACTGAAACCTTTTCTACGATGGAGCGCTGCTGGACGAACGAGGGACGACACCGTCTGTGTATGAGGTTTATTCTGGACGGACGTCAGAGACGATGACGTGCGAGTCGAACTGAACGATTCAACGTGTTTCAGGTCTGAGAGTTCAGGTCTGACGGAGTCAGGACCCTGAGGAGGAGGAGGAGGTTTCTGATCCAGGTGTTCATGTGTACCTGCAGACTGACGTGCTGCAGCTGCTCCATTCTGTCCTTCAGGGTGTTCAGTCTGAGGTCCACCTGCTGCAGAGAGGACAGCAGCTCCACACTGACGGTCCTCACCTGAGTCTCACTCACCTGGAAACACAATATGTAAATTAGTTCAGGTAAGACCCAGTATCAGGTGCAGCACGTGCCTCAGGTGTGCGGACTCCACCTGAGACAGCTGTGCGAGCTCCGCTTCCAGCTGCTGCAGAGCTTCTTCGTGTTTTCTGCTTTTCTTCTCCGTCAGTCGTTGGATGATGTCAGAGCTCGGCCGATCGACCACTGAGAGAGAGAGAGAGCCGTGATTGGTTGCGAGGCAGTCACACGGACCGACACACAGCTATGGATTGTGGGTAATCCCCCAGGGGAAGCCCGGACCCCGAGCGGAGCCTCTGAGGGCCACAGAAGTCCGCCTCGTGGACGTCCTGCAGGTGTTTCATTATCAAAGTGAAAGTGTTCAGTGATACGAACCCACGGAGTCAGGAAGTCCGCTGACATCATCACCGTCATCGTGCTCCACCTGCTGCCCCCTGCTGGAGAGACGACACAACACCTGAGACACGGAACAGGTGTCTGTCTGTCTGTCTGTCTGTCTCTCTCTCTGCCTGTCTCTCTGTCTGTCTCTCTGCCTGTCTGTCTGTCTCTCTCTGTCTGTCTGTCTGTCTGTCTGTCTGTCTGCCTGTCTGTCTGTCTGTCTCTCTGTCTGTCTGTCTCTCTGCCTGTCTGTCTGCCTGTCTGTCTCTCTCTCTGCCTGTCTGTCTGTCTGTCTCTCTCTCTCTCTGTCTGTCTGTCTCTCTCTCTGCCTGTCTCTGTCTGTCTGCCTGTCTGTCTGTCTGTCTCTCTGTCTGTCTGTCTCTCTGCCTGTCTGTCTGCCTGTCTGTCTCTCACTCTGCCTGTCTGTCTGTCTGTCTGTCTCTCTGCCTGTCTGTCTGTCTCTCTCTCTCTGCCTGTCTCTCTGTCTGTCTGTCTGCCTGTCTGTCTGTCTCTCTGTCTGTCTGTCTGTCTCTCTGTCTCTCTCTCTCTGCCTGTCTGTCTGCCTGTCTGTCTCTCACTCTGCCTGTCTGTCTGTCTGTCTGTCTGTCTGTCTCTCTGCCTGTCTGTCTATCTCTCTCTCTGCCTGTCTCTCTGTCTGTCTGTCTGTCTGCCTGTCTGTCTGTCTCTCTGTCTGTCTGTCTGTCTCTCTGTCTGTCTGTCTGTCTGTCTGTCTGTCTGTCTGTCTCTCTGCCTGTCTGTCTGTCTCTCTCTCTCTCTGCCTGTCTCGCTGCCTGCCTGTCTCTCTCTCTGCCTGCCTGTCTGTCTGTCTCTCTCTCTCTCTCTCTGCCTGTCTCGCTGCCTGTCTCTCTGTCTGTCTGTCTGCCTGTCTGTCTGTCTGTCTCTCTGTCTGTCTGTCTCTCTGCCTGTCTCGCTGCCTGCCTGTCTCTCTCTCTGCCTGCCTGTCTGTCTGTCTCTCTCTCTCTCTGCCTGTCTCGCTGCCTGCCTGTCTCTCTCTCTGCCTGCCTGTCTGTCTGTCTCTCTCTCTCTCTCTGCCTGTCTCGCTGCCTGCCTGCCTGTCTCTCTGTCTGTCTGTCTGTCTGCCTGTCTCTCTCTCTGCCTGTCTGTCTGCCTGCCTGTCTGTCTGTCTGTCTGCCTGCCTGTCTGTCTGCATCTCTGCCTGCCTGTCTGTCTGTATCTCTGCCTGTCTGTCTGTCTGCATCTCTGCCTGCCTGTCTGTCTGTATCTCTGCCTGCCTGTCTGTCTCTCTGCCTGTCTGTCTCTCTCTCTGTCTCTCTCTCTGTCTGCCTGTCTGTCTGTCTGTCTGCCTGCCTGCCTGCCTGTCTGTCTGTCTGCCTGTCTGCCTGCCTGTCTGTCTCTCTGCCTGTCTGTCTCTCTCTGTCTCTCTCTGCCTGCCTGTCTCTCTCTCTCTGTCTCTCTCTCTGCCTGTCTGTCTGCCTGTCTGTCTGTCTGTCTCTCTGTCTGTCTGTCTGCCTGTCTCTGTCTGTCTGTCTCTCTGCCTGTCTGTCTGTCTCTCTGTCTGTCTGTCTGTCTCTCTGTCTGTCTGTCTGTCTGTCTGTCTGTCTGTCTGTCTCTCTGCCTGTCTGTCTCTCTCTCTCTCTGCCTGTCTCGCTGCCTGCCTGTCTCTCTCTCTGCCTGCCTGTCTGTCTGTCTCTCTCTCTCTCTCTCTCTGCCTGTCTCGCTGCCTGTCTCTCTGTCTGTCTCTCTCTCTGCCTGTCTGTCTGTCTCTCTCTCTCTCTCTGCCTGCCTGTCTGTCTGTCTCTCTCTCTCTCTCTGCCTGTCTCGCTGCCTGCCTGCCTGTCTCTCTGTCTGTCTGTCTGTCTGTCTGTCTGTCTGCCTGTCTCTCTCTCTGCCTGTCTGTCTGCCTGCCTGTCTGTCTGTCTGCCTGCCTGTCTGTCTGCATCTCTGCCTGCCTGTCTGTCTGTATCTCTGCCTGCCTGTCTGTCTCTCTGCCTGTCTGTCTGACAGGAGACATCAGCTGCTGTCACTCCCTCATTACTGTCTGTCTGTCTGTCTGCCTGCCTGTCTCTCTCTCTGTCTCTCTCTCTGCCTGCCTGTCTGTCTGCCTGCCTGTCTGTCTGCCTACCTGCTGGTTGCACTGCCCTGCGTGTTACTGTCCTCGGCAGACAGACAGTCTGTCCTCGTGTCTTTCCGTCCTGCCAGCAGAGATCTGGACAGCTGAACCTGCGAAACAGAAACAGCTGATCAGAGATCTGTTTAACAGTCAGGGAGCCATCGGCAGCCAATCAGAGCCCAGCACGTCACCTCCACCTGAGCAGCT
The DNA here is from genome assembly GCA_027580175.1 of Siniperca scherzeri. Classification (NCBI taxonomy): domain Eukaryota; kingdom Metazoa; phylum Chordata; class Actinopteri; order Centrarchiformes; family Sinipercidae; genus Siniperca; species Siniperca scherzeri. Next base: position 210,832 of record CM050846.1, on the reverse strand, counting down.
GTGTGAGACTTGAATGATCAATAATTGGTTTCCTCTCTAATCTGAATCTGCGCAGTAACCAGTAACTACCTTTACCAGCTAACCAGCTAACTAGTAACTGTAACCTGGCTAACTGGCTTCCCCCGCACTAGCTTAGCATGTTAGCCTCTGCAGGTGTATGGCGCTGCAGAGCCATCTGACCTGTCAGCTGACCTTTCATAACTCACACCGCTTCATTTTACCGCCAGGCTGCGACCTTTGACCCACCTGGGCGTCAAACAGCTGCCGGTACACCTTCCCGCTCGGAACCGCTCTGCTCTCACACATCCTGACGTTAGCTAGCCAGCTGCTAATCTGAGATGCTAGTCCGGACCTTTCAGTCCGCGGGCCGGAGGAGAGTTCAGCGGGCCGGAGGAGAGTTCAGCGGGCCGGAGGAGAGTTCCCGGGCCGGAGGAGAGTTCCGCGGGCCGGAGGAGAGTTCCCGGGCCGGAGGAGAGTTCAGCGGGCGGAGGAGAGTTCAGCGGGTCGGAGGAGAGTTCAGCGGGCCGGAGGAGAGTTCCGCGGGCCGGAGGAGAGTTCAGCGGGCCGGAGGAGAGTTCCCCGGGCCGGAGGAGAGTTCCCCGGGCCGGAGGAGAGTTCCGCGGGCCGGAGGAGAGTTCCCCGGGCCGGAGGAGAGTTCCGCGGGCCGGAGGAGAGTTCCGCGGGCCGGAGGAGAGTTCCGCGGGCCGGAGGAGAGTTCAGCCGTGAGCTAAACCTGTTGAGCGGACAGTGTTTCTCTCTCTGGTCGTGTGTTTTTACAGTTTCCGTGAGGGTAAAGTCCGTTAGCACCGTCTTCTTCTTTCAGCGGGTCTGA